>JAKUCV010004822.1:18653-46827 GCA_028386065.3 Turnera subulata | reverse complement strand
ACTAAATGAAAAACCTAAATCGTCTCACAGGATACCTCTCCATGTTTCAATCAAACACCACCGCCGGCGCCGGCGCCGGGAGAACAGTTAATCTTTTCTTCCCCCTCACAATACTTTATGGTGTTTCAGTCTACCACCATCAGCAACACCGTCGTACATAAAAGTACTGAGATACGATATATAAAGAAGCAAACTGGATTAGTTTCTTGCTGTTAAAATCCTTTCTTGGTTTTCAGAACGATTGGAACCGTTCCAGTCCATTCACCTGGAAGAGAAAATAAAATCACAATCGAAAACTATAGTTTAAATTGAATAACTCAAAATCAATGGTTGAAATATGCATAATTGTCTACAACAATTGTCTTTGTGCGACTCATAATAGGTGTACAAATCATAGTCTTAAGACCATTCTTGTAAAATATTGCAGCAAACCAAGCTTTGAATCATTGATTGAAGGCACTTTTCCTCCGGTAGAAAATAATGTATATTGTATTGTTGATATGTTTCTGGTTGATTCATTTTTGAGTTTCTTCAATTGTGGTGGAATCTGGCTGGATCACGATATGAAGAAGAAAAGAAACGGTAATGGATTTAGGTTTTTGATAAGAAAATAGATTTAGGATTTTTCGTACTATTATTTAAAATAAAATAATAAAATATATATCCAATCAGCTTTATTTTTTTTTTACCACGTAAGATGCCACATCAACCCTGTAAATTCCAGGGGTGATGTATGTAGTGGTATTTAGCATTATTGAAAAAAAAAAAGACAGAGAGAGAGAAAATCTTAACCAGTGCTCTTATAAGAAAAGATTCGTTAAGGTTGATTTAGAATAACTTAAACAAAGATTCGTTAAGGTTGATTTAGAATAACTTAAACAAGCAATAACAATATGTCCCTTCCTTTCCAGATCTCATCCCATAAATATATGTGGTTGATTGGTACAAATTATGAGAAGTTGAGAATGAATTCTCAGATTGTTTTATGGGGAAAGAAGCGCTTTTGGGTTTCTTTTTTGTCCTGAACTTTTCCATTTTGGCCGATAATATTATATCTTTACCTTTCTTTTCGTTTGGCCAATCATATACTCTAGTTTTCCACTTACAGACCAATCATAAGCCCCGGCTAGGGTACGTGATGAAGTAATAGGCTGCCCGGATTTAGCCTTTAAAGAATGATGTCCTCCCTTCTAGAAGGACGTTGTTTTCGCATTTTGCACACACTTTGAATTAATGTTTCATTGTCACTGTCGCTTGCTTCCTTGACCCAACCGTTCTAAAAATTGGCCTAAAAATCGACCAACAATCAGTTTGAATAAAAAAAAATAAGCTGTTGTTTATTAATAAATGAATAGTAATCTATTTCTATATTTATTATAATATATAAAAGCAGAGCCTTGACTCAGGTGCTCTACAATTTCGACACCTAGGACTCTGAGAATGTGACATTTGGCACAACGTCTAATTGACATGTGGCAAAATCAATTAAAAACAAATTAAATAATTTTCCTTTTTTCCATTTTTCACAATTAAAAGATTAATGCATTAGAATTAATAGATCCATTACTAATTAATGAATTAGTATCAAAATGGAAAGAGAATGCAAAACGGGAGAAGGCTTAGTAGTTTACCAAAACAAATTCAACAATTATTTCCCTTTGGTTCCGTTATTGTAGCATATTGACATTCTTATTTTAAAATTGGCATTTGTTATAGTCATAAACTGTAATGCCCATAATCAATTCCTTTTAATTGTGTTAATTGTGTGTTTATGTCTTACCTATGTTTATATCTTAGCGGTTATAACAGTTGTCTTTATTTACTCATTTATTGTCTATTAATTCTCATCCAATTTTATAGGAGTAAAATTTTTCAATTAATGGTTAATCTTATCTATACTATATATAAAAGCACAAAGTCACAAAACTTGTGAAATTAAAATACAAAAATACCCTTCTCTTTCTATTATAATTAATGGCATAATAGTCATTTAAAAACTATTCAACTAACAAAAAATTGAATCAGTTTTTTTAAAAAATCAAAAAAAAAATCCCTAAGACGTGAAATTGGATCAGTCTTTTCTTTTAAAAACAAAACAGTTTAATCCCAAATTGAGTCCTTGACCATCCAATGGCAAATTGGATCTGTTTAAAAAAAAAAAATCAGTTTTTAAGTTAAAAGTGGATTTCCGTCCACTTGGTGATTTGGCAATTGTGAGAAAACTTCTTAAAAGAAAAACAAAACGTGGCACAATTATCTTCACTATTTAATTTTATAAAAAATATAAAATAATTAAAATCAAAAGTCTATACTATATATAAAAGCACGAAGTCACAAAATTTGCGAAATTGAAATACAAAAATACCCTTCTCTTTCTATTATAATTAATAGCATAATAGTCATTTAAAAACTATTCAACTAACAAAAAATTGAATCAGTTTTTTTAAAAAAATCAAAAAAAAAATCCCTAAGACGTGAAATTGGATCAGTCTTTTTTCAAAAAACAAAACAGTTTAATCCCAAAGTGAGTCCTTGACCATCCAATGGCAAATTGGATCTGTTTAAAAAAAAAATTATTTTTTTTTTCGTCCACTTGGTGATTTTCCAATTGTAAGAAAACTTCTTAAAAGAAAAAAAAAACGTGGCACAATTATCTTCACTATTTAATTTTATTAAAAATATAAAATAATTAAAATCAAAAGGAGAGAAAAAAAAAACCACAATTTCTTTCTCTTCTTTGAATCGACTTGCACTAAAGCTCATATTTAAGTTCACTTTTAAGGATTGCTAAACAAAAAGCTATTCTGAACAATTCTTATTCCATTAGATTATACAAGAATAATAAGCAAATAACAGTAATTAATGAACAATTACTATAAAAACATAACAACCAAAAAAGAACTTGAATACTTAGAAAAATTACAAGTCTGTTATAACAACTCTCTTATAATATAAAAGTCAATAAATTAATAGGATTAGTCTTTTTGTTAAATATATAAGTTAATATTATAAATTATATAATTTAGAATATCATGAATATTAACAAATATTGTTATCTGATAACGGTTAATATAAATCATTAAAAAAATAATAGAATTATTCTCTTTATTAAATATATAATTTAATATTCTAAATTATATAATTTAGAATATCATGAAAATAAAAAAATATCATTAAGGAAAATTCAATTTAAGTATTACTATACAAAAAGTTATTAATGTGTATGCTTGTCTAAATTATCAAAAATAAAACTTTGTTTACATTATATATAAATTCTACTCAAGAAAATAATTAATATAAAAATATTTATTTATATGTTCTCAACAACAACTAGGATGGACAATATGAAACGCCCCGACCCGTATTTACCGTACACAGTAAACACGTGCCGGAACTGTAACAGCCCAGGTAAAAATTTCATTTTTACCGGGACTGTTTAAGTTAATCTATAGTAATTTACCGTTGATTTTTAATCTTGGGTAATTAAATTGTGGTAAATCGAGCCTTGAATTCCGAAACCGAGCATAGTCCCATGCTCGGGATTTTTCTGCGGATTTTAAGGACCAAGTTGGGATTTTTCCGGGTCCGGGAATCTTCAGAAAAGTCGGGTTTATTCTCGAATCAACAGACCAGGAATAAAGATAAGCGGGTATACCGAGTATTTTCTGGTCCAGGTGGGTCACACTTCACATGCAGCATAGTAACTGCATAATTGAAGTTCAATTATTCAGCCGCCAATTCCTATTCAACCTGTGAACTGCCTGTTACACTTGTGATTAACCAGTAATTTGCACGCCTACTGCCTGGTCCAGGTGTGTAGGACAAACCGGGTCGGATGACCCGTTTCCGTAGCGGATCCGGGGAGGTGCGGGCCTGGACTGATCACGCGTGGGCCTGCTGGGCGCGCGGGCCTACTTTAGCTTCGGCTTGGGCTCGCGGTCCGGGCCTACTGTGCCTGGTCCGTCCTGTTGGCCTGGGCTCTCTTGGGTTTTGGATATGGGCTTGGCACCATTGGCCCAGTCCGGAATTTTAAAAAAAAAAAGAAGAAAAGAGAGAATAAAATCTGGAAAAATATATAGTGGGAAGGAAAATTAATTTTGGAAAAAAATATTATATGGTATATAGCATATGGAAAGAAAATAATAATTTGTAGAAATAATATTTTGGAAAGTACATACCTAGGGAATAAATTTTGGAAAGGGTATTATCAAGGAAGTATAATACCGGAATAGTACCCGGGTATAGGAATAAGTACTAATGATGATAATAATGGAGAAATAATCCGGGAGAGTAACCGAGCCGAGCTTATATTTAATTTACGGTATACAGTATTAGCATAACATTTGCATACCATCTTATATGTGCATATTATTGATTGATATAGGAGTTGACAACGAGCAATTTGCTGAGGAACCGGACTTGGAACTTGCTGGACAATTCCATAATTGAATATCGACTAAGGTGAGGATGGATAACCCTTGTTATGTTGCCTGTAATACTTTGTGTGCTTTGTTGTTCGATTGAACTGCTGAATTGTTGATTGTTGGCCGATTGAATGTTGTGGATATTGTTGTTGCTTTTGGACTGTGATATTGATACTGTGGATAATATGCTGAGATTGATGTTGAACTATTGACTATGGAAATTGAGAAAAAGAAATTGGAATATGAATTTGGAATTGGAATTGATTTGAGATGTTGTTATCATTGTCATGTGGAAAGTAGTGGTACGACCCGATGGTTGGAAATTAATTTTGGGATGCTATGGTCGGTTACTTGGTTTGTTGGCTTGTTGCCTGTGGTTAGGGTATACCGAATACCCAGTGGCTCGGATATGCCGAATATCCGTTTGGCTTGTTGCCTGTGGTTAGGGTATACCAAATACCCAGTGGCTCGGATATGCCGAATATCCGCAGTGGCTCAGATATGCCGAATATCTGGTTGGCATGTTGTTGCCTGAGGTTGGGGTATACCGAATACCCAGTGGCTTGGATATGCCGAATATCCGGTTGTTCTGATATGTGGATTGGTTCTTGACCTAGCATCTGGAATTAATTGATAACCAGGTACGACCCTAGCTTGTCCCGTGACAGGGGCCCGGAAGATAAAATTGGTAATAATAATTAAGCATTCTTTTAGCCTTGGCTCAGTTGTTGAGATGTGTTATTGCTTATCTGTGATTGTTTTTAAGTATTACGGTTGATTGCATATCATTGTTTATCCTTCGTCGGTGAGCACTTCGGACTCACCCCTCGCCTGCGGGGTTTCATCCCGTAGGTTAAGTTGTTTCCGTAGTTCAGGTACGTTGTTCGATGGCTGCTGCTTTCTCCACCTGACTCCGGATCCATACCACCGTTGCATGTGCATAAGTCTTCCGCTGCTATTCTATTGCTTATGATGCTGTACTACATTTCTGCTGCTGTGTGATATATACTGCTGTACTGCTGATTTCCTGTGATATATATATTACTGATACTATCTGCTTTTGCTGAGAGCACTGTGTTTGGATTGAATAATGGTCCCCGAGTGTGGGTGACAGTTGTATTGATAGTTGCTACTGTAAAATATTTGCACGTTGTACTGTCTGTTCTATCATTATAAATAGTTTCGGCACGTGTTTACTGTGTTACGGTAAATATGGGTCGGGGCGCTTCAGTTTGGTAGCGGAGCAGGCAGTAGGTAATTAGGGACATAACTGTGGTTGCTTGACTGTTGTTTGTGCATAAGATTTGACATGACATGATATGCATGCATATACATTCTCATATAGGGTAAGACGAATGGATCCGGTTGGAGAGAATCAGCATGCTGGAGGTCACCTAGACGTCGATGTCATAGCAGGTACTTTTACAGCTTTTGGTAGTACTGCTTATACTTTGATTGATCCTAGTGCTACGCATTCTTTTGTCGCTCAAAGTTTTGCGACACAACATAATTGTACGGAAGAAAACTTAACTTGTCCGATAAGGGTTAGGTTACCTGCGGGTATAGTGGTCAGATTAACCCATGTGTGTAGAGACGTTTCTCTTTCGTACGATAATGAGGTCTTTCTTGCGCGGTTGGTGGTGACGAACATGGGAGGATTCGGCATAATCCTAGGAATGGATTGGTTGTCCAAGTACAGTGCTATGGTGAACTGTCGGACCAAGGAAGTGCTGTTGACTTCTGAGGGTGGACATAAGATTTTGTTGACAGGTATTGGGATAGCTGCTACTACGTGTAGTATCTCTGCTAATCAGGATGTCGGAATGGAGCCGCATGGTCCAGATGCTTTATTCACCTTTGCCAAGGGTGAAGAAGTTCAGACTCCGATTTTGGGAGACAGAGGATTTGCCAGGTTTGCCACCTGACAGAGAAGTGGAGTACACCATCGATTTGATGCCAGGAGTGACACCTATCTCGATGGCACCATATCGGATGGCACCGACAGAACTCCAGGAGTTGAAGAAACAGTTGGATGAGCTGTTAGAGAAAGGTTTCATCAGACCTAGTATTTCACCTTGGGGATCACCAGTCCTCTTTGTGAAGAAGAAGGATGGTAGTTTGCGCATGTGTGTGGATTACCGTCAGTTGAACAAGGTGACAGTGAAGAATAAGTATCCGCTTTCCAGGATTGATGATCTTTTTGATCAGTTACAGGGAGCTACTATATTTTCTAAGATTGATCTTCGATCTGGCTACCATCAGGTCATGATTGCAGAGAAGGACATACCGAAGACAGCCTTCCGCACTCGGTATGGTCACTTTGAGTTCACAGTGGTTCCTTTTGGTTTGACCAATGCACCAGCAGTTTTCATGTGTTTGATGCACTTGGTCTTGAACGAGTTCTTGGATAAGTTTGTGGTAGTCTTCATCGATGGCATCTTGATCTACTCCAGGAACCGGGAAGAGCATGAAGAGCACCTGAGGGTAGTGCTTCAGAGGTTACGAGAGAAGGAGTTGTATGCTAAGTTTAGCAAATGCGAGTTCTGGCTTGAGGAAGTTGCATTCCTTGGACATGTTGTATCCGGGGATGGGATTAAGGTTGACCCTGCCAAAGTAAAGGCTGTTTTGGAATGGGAGCCGCCTAAGACGGTACCAGAAGTCAGGAGTTTTCTTGGCCTTGCAGGATATTACCGAAGATTCATCGAGGGTTTCTCTTTGATAGCTGGTCCCATGACCAAGCTATTGAGGAAAGATCAAGCCTTTGTATGAAGTAAGGATTGCCAGAAGAGTTTTGATGAACTGAAGAAGAAGTTGACAACAGCACCAGTCTTGACAATGCCTAAGCTAGGAGTGGAGTACGTGCTGTTCTGTGATGCTTCAGGTCTTGGTTTGGGAGCTGTTCTGATGCAAGAAGGCTGAGTGATAGCCTATGCTTTGAGACAGTTGAGGCCACACGAGAAGAACTATCCGACACATGACTTAGAGATGGCCGCAGTGATTCTTGCTTTGAAGATCTGGCGACATTATCTATTTGGAGAGAGATGCCGGATTTTCACGGATCACAAGAGTCTCAAGTACATCATGACTCAGAAGGAGCTTAATCTGCGATAGAGACGTTGGGTTGAGTTACTGAATGATTATGATTGTACTATTGAGTATCATCCTGGAAAGGCTAATGTTGTAGCAGATGCCTTGAGTCGGAGACAGCCAGAAGATGCTTCCACGACTTACTCGATGTCTTCACTCATTGAGTTAAGGAAGATGGGAGTTGATTTGTCAATCAATGAGACAGGAGCTTTGTTGACACATATTGAAATCAAGTTTAATCTGAGAGGCTGGATTGTCGAGTTACAAGACGGAGATCCCGACCTGATCAAGCTGAAGGAAGCAGTCCGTAGTGGAAAGGAAGATAAGTTCCACATAGCGGAGGATAGTGCATTGATGCTGGGAATGCGCCTATGTGTACCCAGTGTTGGTGACTTGCGCAGTCAGATTCTAGAAGAAGGACATATGACACCGTATGCTATGCATCCCGGAAGCACCAAAATGTACCAGAATTTGAGGAGTCATTTTTGGTGGCCACGCATGAAGAAGGATGTAGCCGAGTATGTGGCTAAGTGTATCACTTGCCAGCAAGTGAAAGCTGAACATCAGGCTCCAGCAGGGAAGATGAGATCTTTGTCAGTGCCAGAGTGGAAGTGGGAGATGATTACTATGGATTTTGTAGTTGGATTACCGTTGACCCGAAGACAGCATGATGCCATCTGGGTTATCGTTGATCGACTTACAAAATCAGCCCATTTTCTTCCCATTCGACAGACAGACACCTTGGATAAGTTAGCGAAGCAATATGTTGCGGAGATTGTGAGGCTACATGGAATCCCTAAGTCCATAGTCTCAGACAGAGACCCGAGACTCACATCGCAGTTCTGGAAGAGTCTGCAAGCAGCTTTGGGAACGAAGCTGAGTTTTAGTACTGCATTCCATCCTCAGACCGATGGACAGTCGGAGAGGACTATTCAGACACTAGAAGATATGCTAAGGGCTTGTGCTCTTAACTTCAGTGGGAGTTGGGAACAGTATCTACCTTTAGCGGAGTTTGCCTACAACAACAGTTATCATTCCAGTATTGGCATGCCTCCGTTTGAAGCTCTTTACGGAAGGAAATGCCGAAGTCCAGTTTGCTGGGATGAAGAAGGTCTTCGTTTGATCGTTGGTCCAGATTTGGTTAAGCAGACTGTTGACAAGATTCAGACAGTTAAGCAGAGCATGAGAGCAGCACAGGACCGACAGAAGAGCTATGCCGATAAGCATCGTCGAGAGATGGAGTACCAAGTGGGAGAACGAGTTTTCCTCCGAGTTGCACCGTGGAAAGGTGTAATCAGATTCGGGAAAAGAGGGAAACTGAGTCCCAGGTACATTGGACCGTATGAGATTGTGGAAAGGATTGGACCCCTGGCGTACAGATTATCCTTGCCAGAGGAGTTGTCATGGATTCATGATGTATTCCATGTTTCCATGTTGAGGAGGTACAGATCAGATCCGAGTCATGTGGTTACTATAGTGGATGTTGAGGTCGCAGAGGATCTTACGTATACAGAAATGCCGGAGCAGATTCTTGCCCGGGAAGTCAGACAATTGAGGAATAGAGTCATTCCAATGGTAAAGGTTAAGTGGAGCAAGCACTCTGCGAATGAGTCCACGTGGGAAGGTGAGGAGCATATGCGTTCTCAGTATCCGCACTTGTTCACAGCTTCGGAGTGAATTTCGGGGACGAAATTCTTTTAAGGTGGGTAGGCTGTAACAGCCCAGGTAAAACTTTCATTTTTACCGGGACTGTTTAAGTTAATCTACAGTAATTTACCGTTGATTTTTAATCTTAGGTAGTTAAATTGTGGTAAATCGAGCCTTGAATTCCGAAACCGAGCATAGTCCCATGCTCGGGATTTTTCTGCGGATTTTACAGACCAAGTTGGGATTTTTCCGGGTCCGGGAATCTTCAGAAAAGTCGGGTTTATTCTCGAATCAACGGACCAGGAATAAAGATAAGCGGGTATACCGAGTATTTTCTGGTCCAGGTGGGTCACACTTCACATGCAGCATAGTAACTGCATAATTGAAGTTCAATTATTCAGCCGCCAATTCCTATTCAACCTGTGAACTGCCTGTTACACTTGTGATTAACCAATAATTTGCAAGCCTACTTAATTTTTTTTCCCTGCATCTCTTCACACCAACATCACCACCAGCTTCTTTTCTTCCTTCCCTGCAAAAACAAAAACAACACAAACCTTCCCTGCAAATTCGTTAGAACCAGGAAGGAAAAAAAAAGAAAAAAAAACTAAACACTAAACACACCTACACGCCACCGTTTTCACCATCTTCTCCCCCTCTCTTTTTTTTTTCGTTTTCTTCCACCGCCCCGAGTCACCCACGCCGGCCAAGCCACCACTGCCGGCCACCCGCCGTGCTCTTCTCTCCTTTCTCCTCCTCCTCTTTTCCTCGCCGCCTGTGCACCGCCACCCACAGCCTTCGTCGCCGACGCCAACACGACCCGAGAGACGACCCGAGTTTCACCCTCCTCACGTCGTGCCACCGTCGTCCTCAGTCTCCCTGCCCGTCGCCTCGCCTTGCCAGCCGCCGTGTCGCCGCCTTTTTTGCTGGGCCTCGCCGAGCCACCACGATCCGTCAACGAGCCGCCGTCTGCAAGGTGAGCAGCAGTCGTGGCCGACCCGTGTGCAGGACAAACCGGGTCGGATGACCCGTTTCCGTAGCGGATCCTGGGAGGTGCGGGCCTGGACTGATCACGTGTGGGCCTGCTGGGCGCGCGGGCCTACTGTAGCTTCGGCTTGGGCTCGCGGTCCGGGCCTACTGCGCCTGGTCCGTCCTGTTGGCCTGGGCTCTCTTGGGTTTTGGATATGGGCTTGGCACCATTGGCCCAGTCTGGAATTTTTTAAAAAAAAAAGAAGAAAAGAGAGGATAAAATCTGGAAAAATATATAGTGGGAAGGAAAATTAATTTTGGAAAAAAATATTATATGGTATATAGCATATGGAAAGAAAATAATAATTTGTAGAAATAATATTTTGGAAAGTACATACCTAGGGAATAAATTTTGGAAAGGGTATTATCAAGGAAGTATAATACCGGAATAGTACCCGGGTATAGGAATAAGTACTAATGATGATAATAATGGAGAAATAATCCGGGAGAGTAACCGAGCCGAGCTTATATTTAATTTACGGTATACAGTATTAGCATAACATTTGCATACCATCTTATATGTGCATATTATTGATTGATATAGGAGTTGACAACGAGCAATTTGCTGAGGAACCGGACTTGGAACTTGCTGGACAATTCCATAATTGAATATCGGCTAAGGTGAGGATGGATAACCCTTGTTATGTTGCCTGTAATACTTTGTATGCTTTGTTGTTCGATTGAACTGCTGAATTGTTGATTGTTGGCCGATTGACTGTTGTGGATATTGTTGTTGCTTTTGGACTGTGATATTGATACTGTTGATAATATGCTGAGATTGATGTTGAACTATTGACTATGGAAATTGAGAAAAAGAAATTGGAATATGAATTTGGAATTGGAATTGATTTGAGATGTTGTTATCATTG
This sequence comes from Turnera subulata, assembly GCA_028386065.3. Classification (NCBI taxonomy): domain Eukaryota; kingdom Viridiplantae; phylum Streptophyta; class Magnoliopsida; order Malpighiales; family Passifloraceae; genus Turnera; species Turnera subulata. The sequence continues at coordinate 35,771 of JAKUCV010004822.1, read as the reverse complement.
TCATGTGGAAAGTAGTGGTACGACCCGATGGTTGGAAATTAATTTTGGGATGCTCTGATCGGTTACTTGGTTTGTTGGCTTGTTGCCTGTGGTTAGGGTATACCGAATACCCAGTGGCTCGGATATTCCTAATATCCGTTTGGCTTGTTGCCTGTGGTTAGGGTATACCAAATACCCAGTGGCTCGGATATGCCGAATATCCGCAGTGGCTCAGATATGCCGAATATCTGGTTGGCATGTTGTTGCCTGAGGTTGGGGTATACCGAATACCCAGTGGCTTGGATATGCCGAATATCCGGTTGTTCTGATATGTGGATTGGTTCTTGACCTAGCATCCGGAATTAATTGAAAACCAGGTACGACCCTAGCTTGTCCCGTGACAGGGGCCCGGAAGATAAAATTGGTAATAATAATTAAGCATTCTTTTAGCCTTGGCTCAGTTGTTGAGATGTGTTATTGCTTGTCTGTGATTGTTTTTAAGTATTACGGTTGATTTCATATCATTGTTTATCCTTCGTCGGTGAGCACTTCGGACTCACCCCTCGCCTGCGGGGTTTCATCCCGTAGGTTAAGTTGTTTCCGTAGTTCAGGTACGTTGTTCGATGGCTGCTGCTTTCTCCACCTGACTCCGGATCCATACCACCGTTGCATGTGCATAAGTCTTCCGCTGCTATTCTATTGCTTATGATGCTGTACTACATTTCCGCTGCTGTGTGATATATATTTTTGTACTGCTGATTTCCTGAGATATGCATATTACTGATACTATCTGCTGTTGCTGAAAGCACTGTGTTTGGATTGAATAATGGTCCCCGAGTGTGGGTGACAGTTGTATTGTTAGTTGCTATTGTAAAATATTTGCACGTTGTACTGTCTGTTCTATCATTATGAATAGTTTCGGCACGTGTTTACTATGTTACGGTAAATACGGGTCGGGGCGCTTCAGGAACTGTGATGACCCAACCAATCAAACCCAGCATACAGTGTATAAAACATAAACTCTAGCTCAACAGCCCAAAAATATAAACAACAATATGGCCCTACGGCCCAACATCAATAACGTCATAACCGGCCCAATGGCCCAACAACAATAATAAACAGCACAACAGAAGACTTAACGACTCACAAAGACACTGTATGCAACCCATGATGCAACTAATGGATCCGAGTCCTGTCCAAAGGATGACTCCGCAGCCTGTCTGGAATGCAACATACCTGAACCACAAATAACTCAACCTATGGGATGAAAGCCCGCAGGTGAGGGGTGAGTCGGAAGTGCCCACCGGGTAAAACCCATAAGCAAATATACATAAACAACAACCGTAAATTCCCAAGTCACATCACCAACTTCTAACAAAGGTTCTCACGAACCTTAAATAACACACATGTGATTCTAGACACACTATTCCAATTTTATTATCAGGGCCCCTATCACAAGTTAAATGATGGCCGTCGCCTGGTAGTCAAGCTAGCTAGCCCGTGGACCCCGCCCTGGTACCTCCACGTATAACTGGCAAAGACAGGGTGCAGACCCTAAGCACACTCTCCCCCAGCGCCTAAAATAATAATTGGTACAGACAGGGAGCAGACCCCAAGCACAGTCTCCCCCAACACCATAAAATAAGACTACCTTCTGGCTGTTCCAACATTTAACTGTGACTTACTAGATGTCTAAGTGTATCTAGTTTATTAAGATTACCATTTTAGTCCTGATACCACAATACTGTTAACCAATCATCTACACATTATCTCGAGCAGGCTCGCAGCCTCTCCGCTCGTCTGGATAATATAAACTTACACTAAACTATTCCCATATTAGTACCCTCGGTACTTAGCTTACACATTTCTCACAATCAACAATAGTAATAGACTTACTTATAACCATAATTCCAACATCATCAAAAATATCAACAGCAACAATAATTCCAACAACATCAACGGCAATAATTAACAACTTAACTCAACACACAACAACCATACACAGCCACAAAGTTTCATACCAGCAAATGTCACATATAGCAAACAACAGCAACTTGATTTCACGGGATGTATATAAATATTTACTTAACCTCACCTTAGCCGATTACTCAACTCTGGAAACATCGATCGGTCCAAAGCCGGTTCCACAGGAACTGCTCGATATCATAACCTATACAACAAAACAACATGCTCACATAAATGCACATAATTGGTATGCTATGATACCCAAACCGCGAAATAATCCCATCCCGATTATATATCCGTTTTTATCCACTTTTACCGTAAATATAATACCGTACGTGTATCCGAATATAATTTCGGTACCATACTTTAATTAAAATTCTTTTTCAAAATATTTTCATAAAATAGTTATAATTTTCCAAAATATTAATCATCATAATTTTTCAAGAAAATAACAACCTATTTATAATTTTCAGAAAATATTTATATAGTATTTATCTTTTTTCCAAATATATATAATAATAATATTTTCCAATGAAAAATATAATTAACTTTATTTTCCAAAGTACATATTTACATACATATACCAAAATCATAATTTTGCAGACGAAATAATATACATATTAATTTTTCAGAAATTATTTTTAAGGTGTACATATATTTTTCCAATTAATAATAGTTTTTCCTAAGTAAAACTTAATTATTTATCAAAGTAAATATATTTATATTTTCTTGAAAATACCAGAATTAAATTGTCCATAATTTTCTCAAAATAAATATATAATTTTTTCTAAAATTATATATCAGATTATTAATAAATAAATGTATATATAAAAATTGTTTTTTTAACTGGACTAGGCTAAGTCCAAGCCCAGCCCAAGGCAAAACCCAAACTCCTAACCCAAAACACAACCCGTCTAACCCACATACCAAGGCCCACAACTCACCAGCCCACAAACCCGCGACCCGGTCGGCTCAGCCCATACCCGGACATAATCGGGTCAGCACCACGCGGATCCGGGTAGCTACCCGGGTCGTCCAACCCGCTCCTCACCAAACTCGACGGTGCTGGCTCGGGCGCAGCAGCTGCAAGGCGAGGTCGGCTGCTGTAGGCGAGGCGAGACGAAGATGCGACGACGCGAGCAGGGGCGCGAGGTGGTCCGACTGCAGACGGGGCAACGGCGCAGCAGCAGGTCGTGGAGGCGGCGCTGGCTTGGCCTGCTGTGGCGGCGGCTGCAGGTGTCGCATGGGGAAGGAGTCGCGGCGGTGGTGTGACACAACGAAGAGGAGGAGGGCGGCGTTGCGAGCGGCGAGGGAGGCGGCAGGGTGAGGGTGGTCGTTGGTGGTGGTGGCCGGCGGCACTCCTCTCCCCCTCTTCTCTTTTTTTTTCTTTTCTATATTCCTTCCTTTCTTTTTCCGGTTTCCATTTTTTTTTCCTCTCTCTTTTTTTTTCCTTCTTTCTTTCTTCTTTCTTTTTTTTTCTCTCCTTTTTTTTCTCTTCTTTCTTTTTTTTTTTCCTTTCCACCTCTCTTTCTCTCTTCTGCTTCTTCACCGGTTTTAAACTGTTTTTTTTTTTAACTATTCCACATATGAACCAATAATACAATTTGTCTGCATTACGGGCGAGTCCGGTCCGGACCAGAAAACAACTGATACCCCCTTAGTTATTTTCCGGTGTGATTTTTCGAGAAATTCCGAAACCCGAAAAATACCAACTTAGGCCCGAAAAATCCATGGAAAAATCACGAGCGCGGGAAAACTCTCGGTTTCGAAAAATAACTCTCGGATTTACCTTGAATTAATTACCCAAGATTAATTCAACAGTAAATCACGGTAAAAAGACTTTTACAGTACGGTAAAAATCTAAATTTTTACCCGGGCTGTTACATTCTACCCCCCTTAAAAAGAATTTCGTCCCCGAAATTCCTTCTTATCCGTGGATCCTACCACGATAAGCTTCTGGCACACTCTGCCAAGTGTCCAACCACAACCCGAGATACCGCTTATACCCTTAAGCGACATCTCATCCGCTTATAAATACCAAACCTCATGACTGGCATACTCGCACACAGTCATGGACTCTCCACTGAGATCAAGGACAACCTCTGACTCTGAGAACAACAGCTACATCGGCGGGACTGCTTTCCCGACAAGCTCCGATGAGGAGCCTCCAAAGAAACAGTTCAAGACGAACATCGTCGGCCTGAAGGAGCACATGGTCGTTTCCCCAAAACGACGGAAGAAACGTGCCAGCAAGAAGGCTGAAGATCGTAAGGGCAAGGCGGTAGCTGAGAGCAGCACTCCGCAACAGAAGCTTACGCAACTGAACGTCTCGCTGAGGAAGATCAGCTCGGCGGTGGCGCAAATCGAACTGGCGTGTGCAGAGCTGTTCCCACATATGAAGAACGTAGAAAGGCTTGTAAAAGATCTGGAGAAGCAAGTAACTCGATAGAGTACTTCTTCTCCTGTTGTAAACCTTATTATGAAATTAATAAATAAATTTTCTTTTTAAATCAAAAATTCTTATGTTACCAAGTCTTATGTTAAATGGAAAAATAAAACAACTCAAAGTAAAACAAAAATCAATAATAAGAATGTAAAATCAAATATAAAGAAATTAAAAACAAAACCCGTTTAACAAAATCAAAACAAAAAAAAGAAATTAAAACAAAATGAACGGTGCTCGTATCGGACGTGAACATCCTCGAACCCAAGAAACGTGTCACGTACAGCTAACGGCAACGATCACGAGCACGTCCTGTGTCCCTCGAAAGACATGTTACCCACTTGTTCACAATTTCCGCATGAGCCAAAATATCTGTCTCGTCTCGTATCTCTCCACGATGTCCGAATAGCTGTGACCTCGTCGCACATGCACTCTACTCGAGGTGTGGTCCCGTCTGTCTAGCCTCAACGGTCACGGATGCATGTGATAAAAGATGCAAGAAAATAATAGTATGACCATGAGAGAAAAGACAAGGTAGCCAGAGCGAAAGGAAATCATAAGAAGGAAAAAGGCTGTAAATCTCTGGCGTTGTAGTCCGAAAAACGCGTAAAGTAACAGAGTATTAAATAAAGCAACGGTGAAATTCAAAAAGCAAAATCTTTGAAGATCAAAAACGGTAATCACGCTCCTCATATGAGTATAAAAGAAGGAGCAGTGATGTGTAAATCATCAAAAGCATTTAAAAAGCAACAAAACGCTCAGAAAGAAAACAAAACCCAAACGCTCAGAAAAACAAAATACCCGCTTCCAAAACACGATGCCTGCTCCTTCATCAGTCTTCTTCGTCGAAGGTGCCAACCTTGGCAGGAGAAACCGTCTGGCGTACAGCATGGTCAACGAGCGTGCTGAAGAGCTACCGAACGAGCTCGGCAGGATGCCGCGACTAGTCTTCGTCGACGAACTCTACTCGTCGCGGTTCTTCGTCACTCCAATGGAAGAGGTGTTCTTCCTAGAGGACCATGGAACTCTGAGGACCTCATACTATGGATCGGCAAACTCCGTGATGTTCTTCATCTCCGAAAGGCTACAGGAGTTCAACCTGGAGTCCACTTGCCAAACTGTGGAGCAAGGCGCCTACTACCAGCTCTCGATGACGGCTCAAAGCATGCCCAGAATGATTCCGCTACCTCCAACTTGGCCAAAAGCACGACTACTGGTGTGGAACTGCAGAGGAGTAGCAAGGCGTGCCCAGGAGTTCTCGCGTACTCTGAGGGACTTGAAGAACCAATACAAACCAAACATGGTTCTTATGACGGAGACACAGTGGCAACCACGGGACGATCACGGTCTCATCCCACTCCGGTTCCCTCAAGCTAACCGGTTCGAGATTCCTGGCCAGAGCCACAGAGGCGGCATGTGGTTCTCTTGGAGCGACAGAGTCACGGTCAACATCAACAGCGACCCAAACAGTTTCCGTGTCAACGTCGTTCCGAATCGTTAAATGTATTTTCTTTATTTTTATAAAATATCAAATATCAATGTAATATTTCCCTTTGTAATATCAAAAATATCAATATTAATAATATTTGTATTTCCGCTTATTATGGCATCATTTACCTCATATGTGTATGCTCTGCGACAGCTGGCGTCCCTTGACTGGATCCACAATGCACTAACTAAATGATACAAAATAATAACAACTGGAGCGAACTATGCAAACAAGGACAAAAACACACAAAGACTGCCCAACAAGACCTAACGCCCGCTCCGCTACCAAAAATGAAACGCCCCGACCCGTATTTACCGTACACAGTAAACACGTGCCGGAACTGTGATGACCCAACTAATCAAACCCAGCATACAGTGTATAAAACATAAACTCTGGCTCAACAACCCAAAAATATAAACAACAATATGGCCCTACGGCCCAACATCAATAACGTCATAACCGGCCCAATGGCCCAACAACAATAATAAACAGCACAGCGGAAGACTTAACGACTCACAAAGACACTGTATGCAACCCATGATGCAACTAATGGATCCGAGTCCTGTCCAAGGGATGACGCCGCAGCCTATCTGGAATGCAACATACCTGAACCACAAATAACTCAACCTACGGGATGAAAGCCCGCAGGTGAGGGGTGAGTCGGAAGTGCCCACCGGGTAAAACCCATAAGCAAATATACATAAACAACAACCGTAAATTCCCAAGTCACATCACCAACATCTAACAAAGGTTCTCACGAACCTTAAATAACACACATGTGATTCTAGACACACTATTCCAATTTTATTATCAGGGCCCCTATCACAAGTTAAATGATGGCCGTCGCCTGGTAGTCAAGCTAGTTAGCCCGTGGACCCTGCCCTGGTACCTCCACGTATAACTGGCACAGACAGGGAGCAGACCCCAAGCACACTCTCCCCCAGCGCCTAAAATAATAATTGGTACAGACAGGGAGCAGACCCCAAGCACACTCTCCCCCAATACCATAAAATAAGACTACCATCTGGCTGTTCCAACATTTAACTGTGACTTACTAGATGTCTAAGTGTATCCAGATTATTAAGATTACCATTTTAGTCCAGATACCACAATACTGTTAACCAATCATCTACACATTATCCCGAGCAGGCTCGCAGCCTCTCCCCTCGTCTGGATAATATAAACTTACACCAAACTATTCCCATATTAGTACCCTCGGTACTCAGCATACACATTTCTCACAATCAACAACAGTAATAGACTTACTTATAACCGTAATTCCAACATCATCAAAAATATCAACAGCAACAATAATTCCAACAACATCAACGGCAACAATTAACAACTTAACTCAACACACAACAACCATACACAGCCACAAAGTTTCATACCAGCAAATGTCACATATAGCAAACAACAGCAACTTGATTTCACCGGATGTATATAAATATTTACTTAAGCTCACCTTAGCCGATTACTCAACTCTGGAAACATCGATCGGTCCAAAGCCGGTTCCACAGGAACTGCTCGATATCATAACCTATACAACAAAACAACATGCTCACATAAATGCACAAAATTGGTATGCTATGATACCCAAACCGCGAAATAATCCCATCCCGATTATATATCCGTTTTTATCCACTTTTACCGTAAATATAATACCGTACGTGTATCCGAATATAATTTCGGTACCATACTTTAATTAAAATTCTTTTTCAAAATATTTTCATAAAATAGTTATAATTTTCCAAAATATTAATCATCATAATTTTTCCAGAAAATAACAACCTATTTATAATTTTCAGAAAATATTTATATAGTATTTATCTTTTTTCCAAATATATATAATAATAATATTTTCCAATGCAAAATATAATTAACTTTATTTTCCAAAGTACATATTTACATACATATACCAAAATCATAATTTTGCAGACGAAATAATATACATATTAATTTTTCAGAAATTATTTTTAAGGTGTACATATATTTTTCCAATTAATAATAGTTTTTCCTAAGTAAAACTTAATTATTTATCAAAGTAAATATATTTATATTTTCTTGAAAATACCAGAATTAAATTGTCCATAATTTTCTTAAAATAAATATATAATTTTTTCCAGAATTATATATCAGATTATTAATAAATAAATATATATATATAAATTGTTTTTTTTTAACTGGACTAGGCTAAGTCCAAGCCCAGCCCAAGGCAAAACCCAAACTCCTAACCCAAAACACAACCCGTCCAACCCACATACCAAGGCCCACAACTCACCAGCCCACAAACCCGCGACCCGGTCGGCTCAGCCCATACCCGGACATAATCGGGTCAGCACCACGCGGATCCGGGTAGCTACCCGGGTCGTCCAACCCGCTCCTCACCAAACTCGACGGTGCTGGCTCGGGCACAGCAGCTGCAAGGCGAGGTCGGCTGCTGTAGGCGAGGCGAGACGAAGATGCGACGACGCGAGCAGGGGCGCGAGGTGGTCCGGCTGCAGACGGGGCAACGGCGCAGCAGCAGGTCATGGAGGCGGCGCTGGCTTGGCCTGCTGTGGCGGCGGATCCGCCTCGCGGGTCAGCACCACGCGGATCCGGGTAGCTACCCGGGTCGTCCAACCCGCTCCTCACCAAACTCGACGGTTCTGGCTCGGGCGCAGCAGCTGCAAGGCGAGGTCGGCTGCTGTAGGCGAGGCGAGACGAAGATGCGACGACGCGAGCAGGGGCGCGAGGTGGTCCGGCTGCAGACGGGGCAACGACGCAACAGCAGGTCGGGGAAGCGGCGCTGGCTTGGCCTGCTGTGGCGGCGGCTGCAGGTGTCGCATGGGGAAGGAGTTGCGGCGGTGGTGTGACACAACGAAGAGGAGGAGGGCGGCATTGCGAGCGGCGAGGGAGGCGGCAGGGTGAGGGTGGTCGTTGGTGGTGGTGGCTGGCGACACTCCTCTCCCCCTCTTCTCTTTTTTTTTTCTTTTCTATATTCCTTCCTTTCTTTTTCCGGTTTCCATTTTTTTCCTCTCTTTTTTTTTTCCTTCTTTCTTTCTTCTTTCTTTTTTTTTCTCTCCTTTTTTTCTCTCTTCTTTCTTTTTTTTTTTTCCTTTCCTCCTCTCTTCCTCTCTTCTGCTTCTTCACCGGTTTTAAACTGTTTTTTTAACTATTCCACATGTGAACCAATAATACAATTCGTCTGCATTACGGGCGAGTCCGGTCCGGACCAGAAAATAACTGATACCCCCTTAGTTATTTTCCGGTGTGATTTTTCGAGAAATTCCGTGAAGCGCCCCGACCCGTATTTACCGTAACACAGTAAACACGTGCCGAAACTATTCATATTGATAGAACAGACAGTACAACGTGCAAATATTATACAACAGCAAATCATCAAATACAACTGTCACCTACACTCGGGGACCATTATTCAATCCAAACACAGTGCTCTCAGCAGCAGCAGATAGTATCAGTAATATACATAACACAGGAAATCAGCAGTTCAACGATAGATATCACATAGCAGCGGAAATGTAGTACAGCAACATAAGCAATAGAATAGCAGCGGAAGACTTATGCACATGCAACGGTGGTATGGATCCGGAGTCAGGTGGAGAAGAAAGCAGCAGCCATCGAACGTCGTACCTGAACTACGGAAACAACTTATCCTACGGGATGAAACCCCGCAGGCGAGGGGTGAGTCCGAAGTGCTCACCGACCAAGGATAAACAGTGATATGCAAGCAACCGTAATACTTAAAAGCAAACACAGATAAGCAACAACATATCAACAACTGAATCAAGGCCAAAAGAATGCTTAATTATTATTACCAATTTTATCTTCCGGGCCCCTGTCACTGGACAAGCTAGGGTCGTACCTGGTAATCAATTAATTCCGGATGCTAGGTCAAAAACCAATCCTCATATCAGAACAACCGGATATTCGGCATATCCGAGCCACCGCGGATATTCGGCATATCCGAGCCACTGGGTATTCGGTATACCCCAACCTCAGGCGACGTCATGCCAACCAGATATTCGGCATATCTGAGCCACAGCGGATATTCGGCATATCCGAGCCACCGCGGATATTCGGCATATCCGAGCCACTGGGTATTCGGTATACCCTAACCACAGGCATGACGGGCCAACCAAACCAAAAACCGACCATAGCATCCCAGAACTAATTTTCAAACCATCAGGTCGTACCACTACTTTCCACATGACAATTATATCAACATCTCAAATCAATTCCAATTCCAATTCCAATTTCTTTTTCACAATTTCCACAGTCAATAGTTCAACATCAATCTCAGCATAATATCCACAGAATCAATATCACAGTCCAGAAGCAACAATAATATCCACAACAGATACTCAACCAACAATCAGTAATTCAGCAGTTCAATCGAACAACAAAGCACACAAAGTATTACAGGCAACATAACAAGGGTTATCCATCCTCACCTTAGCCGATAATCAATTATGGAAATTGCTCAGCAAGTTCCAAGTCCGGTTCCTCAGCAAACTGTTCGTTATCAACTCCTATATCAATCAAATAATATGCACATATAAGATGGTATGCAAATGTTATTCTAATATTGTATACCGTAAATTAAATACTAACTCAGCTCGGTTACTCTCCCGGATTAATTCTCCATTATCGTCATCATTCACCATTTATTTCAAGTGCCAAAATACCCTTCTATATTTATTCCCATACCCGGGTACTACACCGGTATTATACCACCTTGATAATACCCTTTCCAAAATTATTCCTAGGTATGTACTTTCCAAAATATTATTTCTACGAATTATTTTTTCACCATATGTATGCTCCCAAAATTATTTTCCATAAACCACATACTTCCCAAAATATTTATTATACCCTATATTTATTACCCAAGTATATTTCCCCAAAATTATACTTTTCCAGAATATAATTTCCAAGCATTTAATTTTCTTTTTTTTTTTTCATTTCCAGATTTATTCTCTTTCTCTTTTTCTTCTTTTTTTTTTAAATTCTGGACTGGGCCCAACAGTATCAGCCCAGACCAAGCATAGTACCCAACCCAGGCCATAAAATAGAGCCCAGGTCAAGCCCACGCGTCGGCCCGGTCTGTACTTCAGCCCAGCTCCAACAAGCCCAGCCCGTCATAGCTTCCACAGCCCGCGACCCATCTAACTACTCGGGTCAGACCCGACCCAATCACCATTCAACCGGGTCGTAACCTCTAGAACGGGCTGCTCACCTTGTCTTCACAGGCGGCGGCGCGTCGGTCGGGACGAGGCTGCAGTGACACGGCGCAAGGCGACGGCGGGGAGGCGAGCACGGGCGGCGGCGACGCGCGACGGAGGAGGCAAGGCGGCGCTTAAGGCGAGGCGACGAGGTGCTTGTCTATCCGGGTCACTGTCGGGTCGTGGCGCACGAAGGAGAGGAGCTGCAGGGAGGAGCTCGGCGCCGGAGGTGGAAGAGAGGAAAAGAGAGGGGAGGAGAAGAGGAAGATGGCGGCGCGGCTGGTGCAGGTGGTGGTCAATGGCGGCTCGGGTGGTGTGGTGTTGGCGGCGGCAAGAGGTAAGGGAGGAGGAAGAAGAGAGGAAAAAGAAGAGAAGGTGGGGGGTTGATGGTGTACGGCGTCGTTGGGTGTTTAGTGTTGTTTCTTTTTTTTTTTCCTTTTTCTTTCTTCTCTTTTTTTTTCTCTTTTCTGGTTAAGATTTGCAGTAGTAGTTTTGTGAATTGAAGGTGAGTTGCAGAAGGTGATGATGGCGTTGATGGGTGTGTAGGCATGTAGAGGAAAAATAGTTTTATAGGCTGAAGAGAACAACTGGTTAATCACAGGTATAACAGATTATTCACAGGCTGAATAGGGAAAAGGCGGCTGAATAATTGAACTTCAATTATGCAGTTACTATGCTGCATGTGAAGTGTGGCCCACCTGGACCAGAAAATATCCGGTATACCCACTTATCTTATTTCTGGTCCAATAATTCGAGAATAAACCCGGCTTTTCCGAAGATTCCCGGACCCGGAAAAATCCCAACTTGGTCCGTAAAATCCGCAGAAAATTCCCGAACGTGGGGCCATGCTCGGTTTCGGAATCCAATACTCAATTTACCATAATTTAATTACCCAAGATTAAAAATCAATGGTAAATTACTGTACATTAACTTAAACAGTCCCGGTAAAAATGAAATTTTTACCTGGGCTGTTACAGCCTACCCACCTTAAAAGAATTTCGTCCCCGAAATTCACTCCGAAGCTGTGAACAAGTGCGGATACTGNTTTTATAGGCTGAAGAGAACAACTGGTTAATCACAGGTATAACAGATTATTCACAGGCTGAATAGGGAAAAGGCGGCTGAATAATTGAACTTCAATTATGCAGTTACTATGCTGCATGTGAAGTGTGGCCCACCTGGACCAGAAAATATCCGGTATACCCACTTATCTTATTTCTGGTCCAATAATTCGAGAATAACCCCGGCTTTTCCGAAGATTCCCGGACCCAGAAAAATCCCAACTTGGTCCGTAAAATCCGCAGAAAATTCCCGAACGTGGGGCCATGCTCGGTTTCGGAATCCAATACTCAATTTACCATAATTTAATTACCCAAGATTAAAAATCAATGGTAAATTACTGTACATTAACTTAAACAGTCCCGGTAAAAATGAAATTTTTACCTGGGCTGTTACATTCCGAAACCCGAAAAATACCAACTTAGGCCCGAAAAATCCACGGAAAAATCACGAGCGCGGGAAAACTCTCGGTTTCGAAAAACAACTCCTGATTTACCTTGAATTAATTACCCAAGATTAATTCAACAGTAAATCACGGTAAAAAGACTTTTACAGTCCGGTAAAAATCTAAATTTTTACTCGGGCTGTTACACAATAATTGTTGAAAAACAGTAAAACTATGACGAAGCACTGTCAAAGAGTTAGCAAAAACTACAAAGAGGAATAGCATCTAATAGAGAACATTTTTTGTAATTTATTATCAATAAGAACTATCGAGAAGAAAACAGTTGAACTGTGGGGAAGAATAGTCGGAGAGATAAAGAAAACTACGAACAAGAATAACATCTACAAAATAACTATATTTACGAAAAAAATAATAGCGGAAAATAATCATCACAATAATTCATGAATGATGTGCTTGTAGTTACTATCAACAAGAATTATGAAGAAAAAAACAATTGATTTATAAATTCGTATTTTAATACAAAAAAAATTTGTATTTTTTCGTTTAGAATATATATATATATATAAATCAGTATCTACCTTATATATAAGTACTATCAAGAAAATGAAAAAAAATAATCGAATAGTGAACAAAAACAAGAAACAAAGACTACAAAAAAGAATAATAATAAATAATAATAATATTTATTTACAATCCCCTTCATTAATAATATAATTTAATAATAAAAATTATATAACTTAGAATATCAAAGGATTACCAAATACTATTAATAATAATCGATTCATAAATTCATATTCCAATGCAAAAATTAATTTTGAATAATTCGTTGGTCTTGATCATGATTTTTTTTCTGTACATTGTATATAAGTTTTTCTCAAGATAATGACTAATATATATGCATATATTTATATTTTCTCAACAACTACTTAAAATTACGATGAACAATAATTGTTGAAAATAATAGAACTGTGATGAAGAATACCCGAAAAGCCATTGATGTAGGCCAAAACACGTTTATCAAAAAGAATAATCACAAGAACTCATGATAGATATGTTTGTGATTTATTAATTTTTGTTAACTAATATCATTAACAACAATCGATTTATAAATTCCTATTTCTCTAATTAATGCATATCCATTTGCCTAGATGATAAAAAAAAATCTGTCATTATTACATATAAATTCTTCTCGAAATGATGATTAATGTTATACCACGTGATTTTAAAAATATAATAGTGTACCATACGTGCGTCGCACGTGCAGAAAAAACTAGTTGCTATAAAAAGAGGCCAATACCAATACAAGCCAACGATTTCATGATTACAGGACGCGGTTGGATTGAACTGGGCAGGTACTGCCTCCTCCTTTAATTTAGTGATCTTTCTTCTTTTTTATTTTTTTCAATGTTTTGTTTTTTTATTTTGCCTTGAGGTTCGTATTCCTAATCTTTTCCAATTTTCTTCTACTATGGTTATGAATCAAATGGTTGAGTGATATTATCCATATTGATTCGGTTGAATGCTTATGATGACAGTGACACAGAAGCTTTGGCTATTTTCCTGAACAAGGTGTTTGATATTGACATTACCATATCAGACTGATGATTCGGAGATTTGAGCAGAACATAGCTCATAACTGTATGGTTAATGGAGTCAAACGTGTTGTTCCTCACATATAATATTCTGTGTATTTCAAGCAATTAGAGTAAGAGACTTTTTCTTTCTTATAAGCATGGAACCATCTCTAAAGGACTTGATCGGCAGATTGGTTTTCCGGTTTGGTTTGGTTGGATTTACCATATGATGCCTCTTCCTGCAGTCATACTACCCATGTAATTTTCATGAGTTTTATCTCGGAATCATTTTAAAAGAATTTGATCGGCAGATTAGTTTTTCGGTATGGTTTGATTGGATCCTCCTCCTGTTGTCATACTTCCGATGTAATAGATCAAATAATAGAATAATAGTTTATATTTAAAATCCAAATAATGGAGTATGGAGAATTTTCCTAACAATCACCACCAATACATAATGACACCTTAAAATAAAAGGAACTGCACTTCATTCTAAAAAAAGAAAAATTAAAATTTCTTTATAAAAGTAATCAATATGAATTTTGAAAACATAATGTCCCATAAAAAAAAATAATAATGTTATCAACCCAAACACACAAGATGGAAAAATATTTTAAATTTGAAAAATATAAAAAATATTTCCTTATTGTTAATATAAAATTTAAATCTCTATTGTAGGTGATACATGATGCATGTGAATAAAGGTAAATTATTCCTACTCAATAAAATAAAACAAGAGTTCTTATTCAAAGTACATAAAAAATAATTACTAAAATAATTATCATAATATTGTGATAAGTAGAAAATTATTTCATAGCATAGAATTGGAAAAATATCTTTGCATATAAAAGGGAGACATAATATTCTTTTAAAAAATTAAAGAACATACCTCATAAAAAACTAGAGGTAAATGATAAAGATAAAAAATAAAAAACATAATATGAATCACTCTTAAAATATTCCAAAGTTCTAGAATTTTTTAATGACTCCTTAGCCCAATTTTTTTATTTTCAAATGAAAATCCTTATGAATCATGATATAAATTCAATTCTTTTATATAAGTTTTTATAATTATATAAAATAATTTCCATTGGTTCATAATAAAAACAAACAATTTATAACAAGAAGGTGTGAACTAATATAACAAGAATTGGATATTCTAAATTACAAATCAAGTTTTGGTAAAAAAGTGGAAGGTAGAAATCTCTATATCGAACACGCTGTTGTCATCGTTCCCTTACATTTTTGCAAGAATCTTGCACCGTTTTATCCCAACGGCTGTGTCTCGGTAAAAAATGAATCGAGAAAATGAATCAAACCTGAACAGCAGAGCAAAAGTAAGCAAAGCAACTCTATTTTTGTTGTTTTTTTATTCTCCCTCCTTATTTTTTAAAAACAAATTATTTCTATTTTGTTCCTTAGGTGTAGATTAGGGCCACCGGGGTGGATTAGGAGCATCTAGAACTGCGAGGCCATGATTAAGAACTATTAACTATTTTGGATTTGTAACTAACCATTAAAAATTTAATATTAAGTGTAAATAACCATAAAAAATTTAAATTTTTATAGTTCCATTTAGAAAATTTACATGTCAATAATCAAATTGGTGTATGACGTATATATAAATATAAAAATAATTTTAATAACACAGTAAATACCCCAAAATAATTAATTTCAAAATTTTTTAATTGCTGAAAATTTAAGTGGCATGTAACATGTTTTTGTATTTTAATACTTACACTACTTAATATTTAATAATTTAATATCAAATAAAATGTCATATTACTGAAAGGTAAGAAAAAATATTCTTTAAATATTTAATTAGTTTCCCCTCCCCAAAAAAGGTAGGTAAATCTTTAATCCATATTTCCCATTATTTTTTATTTAGTTTCATTTTTTTCATATTTATATTCAAGAATTTAATTCAATATATTTTTCTCATTTAAATTTTCCATCCATAGGAATCCAGGTAAATTTTTAATCCATATATATTGTTTAAAATTAATATTTTAAAAAATTTAATATCTATGTAATTTTATTTTTTAGAATTTAATTTAAACATCAATTATTACTATTTATTAGAGTGTTTTAAAAATTACATGCATTTAGTACCAAAAAAATTGGAAATGTAAATTATATTAGAGAAAATATATTACATTTCCTAAAAGGTATTCTAAAAATTAATATAACTTTATGTGTAAAATTTAAAAAATTTAATATTTTCCCATTGTATTTTCACAATATTTAATTTTTGAGGTTATTATGGCTATTTTTAAGGTTATTTCTAAAAAAAATTTAACTTTTCTTTATACAAGTGTGCAGCCATACGGCTTTATGGGGAGAGTACCCATATAGGTATATCGGCTGGAAACTCATACCTTGCCGATCCCCACCTGGTTGGGTAGGCAGAGCTTGTGTACAACGCCACGTACCTATACAAAGAAGATTGTTAATTAGGTTCATCGTCTGACGCTTCGAGCTAGTAGACAACCAAAATTCTCAATCATGACCACTACTCCACCACAAACACTATAACCTCTTCTATTACTATACCAGACTCTGTGCGAACTTCTCTTACAAATAAAATAGACCATCTAGTAGAGATTACTCATATCCCAGAAGAAGCTAGAGTCGAGGACTCACTCCTCCCTCTGGTTAATCCATACACTATATTCAAAAAAGGGTCACTTTCACGATCTATTAGAACCTTGATTTCTACTAGAAGACCAGTAATTAAAGAATATGTTCAGTCATCAAGACTTTCTCAGTGCATGTTGAGTTCTTCAACTGCTGAGCAATATGTTACTCTTGAGATTCCTCAGGAGTTCATATCCCAGTGGAAAGCAAAACATTATTCTCATCTTCATCTTGGTGCCATACGACTAGTTCTTTCCTACCATGGAAGAAAAGGTTTACCAGTCACCGCTAGATTGTCTCTGCTTGATTCCAGATATGTCAAATATGAGGATGCTGTCATC
>JAKUCV010004822.1:0-18622 GCA_028386065.3 Turnera subulata | reverse complement strand
AGGCAGATTTCCAAGGATCAATTGGCTAAGCTAATCCCTTTGGATTGGGTAACCAATTATGAAAATCTTCGTCAGCACACTCAACCAGTCCAAACCACGGACTCCACTTTCATAAGACAATCAGAAGGAACTGTCAGAACCATCTTTTCCAAGCCTGGGACCTCCTCTTCCATTGAGGTTTTTCGCTGCAGTATGATCCGAACAAGTGCTGAAAAGACAGAAAGGAAGATCCCACAGCCTGATGGATCTGCTATCTATGTTTCTCACATCAATGGTCATTTCATATGGGGCGCTGACCCCACTCAATGTGAAAAGCATTGTGATTGTGAAGACCATTTTTATGACTCTGATGAAGATTATGTCCTTCCATCTAGAAGAAAGTCTAGGACTCATCACTTTCGATGCAAGCCACATCAAAAGACCCCTCGGCCTCCTCCAGGAGCATCTAGACCTTGGATACTTCCTAAGGCCATTGCAGAAGCACCACCTCTTGATTTCTACTCAAGGGCATTAGAGAATCTTGAAGAAGAAGGACTTTTACCTCCTTCTTGTTCCTCTGAAGTTAATCTTCCAGACTTAACACCATCTCCACAACCAGTTCCATGCTTGATGTTCAAGTCAGCTGATTCCCCTCATTTGGAGTCTCGGGTTGATACATCCTCCAAAAGGTCATACGCACCTTTTGTTACGCCTCAACAAGTGAGGCCAGACGGTCAGCTCGCTCCACTCACCCAAGCTGAAGAAGTCTTGAATTGGCAATCGCAAAACATGACGGCCCAGAATCACCTCCTCCAAAATCTTGATTCCAAGGTGGACCAAGTCCTGTCACAGCAAGGCCTAACAACTCAGAGATGTGATTCCCTTGCAGGCCAAATGAGAAAACTGGAGCATGATCTTATTCAGAAACTCAATATAGTTCAACAAGAATTATGTAGCACAATCGAGGAGAAAAGAAGTCTTTATGACCCTTTGGTCAAGCAAAAAGAATCTGAGGTTTTTCGTCTTGAGCAAGGACTTCAGGATGCCAGGAAAGTTTTAGCAAGTACAAAGCCCCTAACCCCTCAGCCAATTTTTCCAACTCATTCTAAACCTCTTTCCACCAGAATGAGTCCAGAAGAAAATCCTTTAAAATCATTGTCCCAAATGTTTCCACAGGAAACCAGACCTCCCCGTCGACAATATCGGTGTACCCCTAGTCCTCCACCAGATCGACCCCCTCGTCGAGAAGGGAAAGAACCAGCAAGAGATCATTCTCCATCCTTGATGATCAAAACACCTTTTTATACCCCATCTCTTCCTGATGACACATCCCTAGATAGTTCTTCAGAAACATTTTCAGAAATTTCAGATTTTGACTCAGCTTATGCTGATATCTCTAACATCCTGATGTACCAACCCAAACCCACATACACCACAGAGTTTCCCCCTGAAACTGAAGGAATGGACAGCACACCTACTCCACAAGCTACTTCATCATCACAACCCAAAAACCAACCAAACCAACCACCTCCATTTATTCCTCCCACCAAAAAACCTGATGGTTTTTCCACAGGGAATGGTCCATGGTTTTCTCTTGATGATGTTCCCCAGCATTGATGGAGAGAAAGATTGCAAGAATTTCAAGCCTGGATGGACAAAGAAGAATTACAAGAAAATCCCCCATACTGGATCCATAAAGAATTCATTGCTCGTCCCTTGTGAGAATCTGATACATCTTCATCAGCAACCTCTGACGATGAAGAATTTGATGATCGATATCTACCAGTTTTTCAAGCTCAAAAAGAAGCACAAAAGTCCATTTTGTCCAAAACAAAATCTGAATGCAGGAAGTGTGGTCCTTACCTTCTTCCCCAATTTCAATATTTCCCTTAATGATCCACATCTGAGCACAGCTTTGAAGATTCAAGTCCAGATCATTGGAGCTGAACAAGTTGCAAATGCCATCACTACAACTTTACACCATCAGATGGTGTATAGACTTCAGAACCATGCTGTCAACCTACCTTCTCAAGGAGTTTCTTCTGATCCAATCTTTGTCTACGCTGACATGGGTTCTACACCTACTATTGTTCAGCCACCCAGGCAGATTTCCAAGGATCAATTGGCTAAGCTAATCCCTTTGGATTGGGTAACCAATTATGAAAATCTTTGTCAGCACACTCAACCAGTCCAAACCACGGACTCCACTTTCATAAGACAATCAGATGAAACTGTCAGAACCATCTTTTCCAAGCCCCGAACCTCCTCTTCTACTGAGGTTTTTCACTGCAGTATGATCCGACCAAGTGCTGAAAAGACAGAAAGGAAGATCCCAGTTTCCTACTTTCAGCCTGATGGTTCTGCTGTCTATGTTTCTCACATCAATGGTCATTTCATATGGGGCGCTAACCCCACTCAATGTGAAAAGCATTGTGATTGTGAAGACCATTTTTATGACTCTGATGAAGATTATGTCCTTCCATCTAGAAGAAAGTCTAGGACTCATCACTCTCGATGCAAGCCACATCAAAAGACCCCTCGGCCTCCTCCAGGAGCATCTAGACCTTGGATACTTCCTAAGGCCATTGCAGAAGCACCACCTCTTGATTTCTACTTACGGGCATTAGAGAATCTTGAAGAAGAAGGACTTTTACCTCCTTCTTGTTGCTCTGAAGTTAATCTTCCAGACATAACACCATCTCCACAACCAGATCCATGCTTGATGTTCAAGTCAGCAGATTTCCCTCCTTTGGAGTCTCGGGTTGATACATCCTCCAAAAGGTCATACGCACCTTTTGTTACGCCTCAACAGGTGAGGCCAGACGGTCAGCTCGCTCCACTCACCCAAGCTGAAGAAGTCTTGAATTGGCAATCGCAAAACATGACGGCCCAGAATCACCTCCTCCAAAATCTTGATTCCAAGGTGGACCAAGTCCTGTCACAGCAAGGCCTAACAACTCAGAGATGTGATTCCCTTGCAGGCCAAATGAGAAAACTGGAGCATGATCTTATTCAGAAACTCAATATAGTTCAACAAGAATTATGTAGCACAATTGAGGAGAAAAGAAGTCTTTATGACNTTTGGAGTCTCGGGTTGATACATCCTCCAAAAGGTCATACGCACCTTTTGTTACGCCTCAACAGGTGAGGCCAGACGGTCAGCTCGCTCCACTCACCCAAGCTGAAGAAGTCTTGAATTGGCAATCGCAAAACATGACGGCCCAGAATCACCTCCTCCAAAATCTTGATTCCAAGGTGGACCAAGTCCTGTCACAGCAAGGCCTAACAACTCAGAGATGTGATTCCCTTGCAGGCCAAATGAGAAAACTGGAGCATGATCTTATTCAGAAACTCAATATAGTTCAACAAGAATTATGTAGCACAATTGAGGAGAAAAGAAGTCTTTATGACCCTTTGGTCAAGCAAAAAGAATCTGAGGTTTTTCGTCTTGAGCAAGGACTTCATGATGCCAGGAAAGTTTTAGCAAGTAAAAAGCCCCTAACCCCTCAGCCAATTTTTCCAGTTCATTCTAAACCTCTTCCCACCAGAATGAGTCCAGAAGAAAATCCTTTTAAATCATTGTCCCAAATGTTTCCACAGGAAACCAGACCTCCCTGTCGACAATATCGGCGTAGCCCTAGTCCTCCACCAGATCGACCCCCTCGTCAAGAAGGGAAAGAACCAGCAAGAGATCATTCTCCATCCTTGATGATCAAAAGACCTTTTTATATCCCATCTCTTTCTAATGACACATCCCCAGATAGTTCTTCAGAAACATTTTCAGAAATTTCAGATTTTGATTCAGCTTATGCTGATATCTCCAACATCCTGATGCACCAACCCAAACCCACATACACCACAGAGTTTCCCCCTGAAACTGAAGGAATGGACAGTACACCTACTCCACAAGCTACTTCATCATCACAACCCAAAAACCACCCAAACCAACCACCTCCATTTATTCCTCCCACCAAAAAACCTGATGGTTTTTTCACAGGGAATGGTCCATGGTTTTCTCTTGATGATGTTCCCCAGCATCGATTGAGAGAAAGATTGCAAGAATTTCAAGCCTGGATGGACAAAGAAGAATTACAAGAAAATCCCCCATACTGGATCCATAAAGAATTCATTGCTCGTTCCACCGGCACTCTCAAGGAATGGTTCCAAAAGACCACCACAGCAATTCTTTAACAATTGTGTCAGGTTCCAACAACTTCTCAATTCCTGAATATATTGCATGATGAATTCATTGGTTCTCCTCCGGACGAAGCTAGACACAGATTGACTGAATTTCATCAAAGAAAATGTTGTTCTTTACAACTTTCTGACCTCCAACGACATCACTCTGTCATGAGTAAGCTCTATTACACATTGGGAGCTACAGATGCTCATCGAGAAGTCTACTTGGCTTCTTTCCCAGAAAGTTTGCAGGGCAATGTTCTTAGTGCAATGGAATCCAGCAATCAGAGTATGTCTAGTACATCCCTTGGAAAGCTATACCAGATTATCCTCGCAGCCCGACAGACACTTTGTGATACCTAAAAAATGTTCAGAGACCTTTCTAAACGATCTCAGGATCTCAAAAATGTTTGCAACAACTCTTATCTGAAGATCAAATGCAAAGACAAGAATTGTTCTTGTTCTCGGAAGTCCAACCATATTGATCACTATCAGAAGCCTTCTCCAAAAAGGACCAAAAAGAAGTTCAGATCCCGTTTTTCCAAATTCAAATACTTCAAGAAGAAAGGCAAACGCGGCAACAAAGGAGATGGATGCTTTATTTGCAAGAAAAAGGGTCATTTTGCAAAAAATTGCCCAAATCAGCCAACTAAATCAGCAAAATTGGTTCAACAAATCAAGCAAAGCACTCAGGTTGACCTCGACAATGCAGATGTTGAATCATTATTTTCAGAAACTGAAGAACCTGAAGAAGACACTGCCTTTATTCTTGAACAAGAATCTGATACATCTTCATCAGCAACCTCTGACGATGCAACTTGATTATACAATTATGTTGTAACAGCCCGGGTAAAAATTTTAGATTTTACCGGGACTGTAAGAGACTTTTTACCGTGATTTACTGCTGAATTAATCTTGGGTAATTAATTCAATGTAAATCGGGCGTCGTTTTTCGAAACCGAGGCTTTTCTCGCGCTCGTGATTTTTCCGTGGATTTTTCGGGCCTAAGTTGGTATTTTTTGGGTCCCAGAAACCTCAGAAAAATCACACCGGAAAATAACTAAGGAGGTACCAGTTATTTTCTGGTCCGGACGGGACACGACTGCGTGATTGAGTCATGCAACCGCCACCCACTGTAGACCTGTGATGGCCTGTGTTTCCCGTGAGATGCTCGTTTCTTTTTTTTTTGTTATTTTATTTCCCTGTACTACTTGTGATCTTTCTGTTTTTTTTTTCCCGTGACCTGCTTTTCTTGCTTTCATTTTCACTCACCTTCTGCCTCCACACCTTCATCCTCTCCTCAGTCTGTAACCTCATTTTTCCAACCTGCAAACCACACAAGTTAACCAAGCAAAGGAAAAAAAAACAAAACAACTAAACACACCGGCCTCTTCCCTGCGTCGTTGCCTGCTGCGAGTCACCGCCGTCGGTCCTGCTGTCTCGCTTTCCTCTCCAAGCGAGGTGATTTGCAGCCGTCACCAATCATCTTCCTCAACCTTCTCCCTCTCGCCGCTCCGACGCCCTGCCACCTAATCGCCGGCTCTCTCCCTGTCTCTCTCTCTCGCTATGCTACCGTACCAGGGACGTAGAACGCGTAGTCCCCGTCAGGTGCTACACAGTATCGTCGCCTCTTGCCACCGGTCTCCCTCTGCAACTCGCACCGAAGCATGACCGTTGCCTTGCTGCCCGAAGTCGCGCCGCTGCAATTCGCCATATGGGCTGTGTTGCTATGCCGATGGTGGGTTGCTGCTCTTGGGTTGATATTGATGGATTCGTGAGGTGAGCTATGAGTAGTTGATGGTGAGCTATGACTATGAATTCGGTGGAGGTTAATGGTGCCACCAACCTTGGAGGAAACGGTTACTACTGGTCATGGCATCATCAATTTTGGAGTGAAGAAGACGATACACTGGTAAGGAAACGACGACGCTTCTTATCAGGCTTGGGTAATTTCAAGATGCTTCATGGGCCTGCTGACTCTGATTTGGGCTTAGCATGACATGGGTAACAAATTAATATTTGATAATTACAAACTTGGACCTTAGCCAGACTAATATATATGGGCCTAACAAACATGATTAATTGGACTGGAGATAGTAACTTGGCAGGCTAAACATTTTGGGAATTGAGTTGGTAAGTTGGATTAGTAAATTTATTATCTAATAAATGACAATTCATACGTTAAATTATATATGGCCTAGTATGACAAACAGTTGGATTATGATACAACAAATAATTCCACTACTAGTATTATGGGATAATAAACTAGTATTTGGACTAACTCATTGGTTTTGTTACTCGTACTAAAAATTGACAAATTATTTGGGAAAAAAGCTTGAAGCAATTAAACACGCACCAGGACTATTGGCTAATATCGTGGTTATAACTTGGATTAATAATAATAATATCCCGATCAATCCAACGATTATAGTATGATCGACTTTAGCACGAGTCATTTATACCCGATAGTAGATATCATGCATAAATATTTTACTGTGCATTATATGTGATTGTTTACTTTTATAAATATAGGAACAAGTGACGATGATGTGATATCATATACTAACTACCGGGGGGTAACAGGTGAGGATGGATTTCCTTCAATATGTGCCTGTATTACTCGGTTATTGAGTTTGATGTTGCATTTGTTGTGGTTTGGTTCGGGATGTTTATCACATGGTCTTGATTGTTGTCGGGATGTTTATCCCATGTTGGTTTTTGGATGTTTATGCTTGCGTCTC
This sequence comes from Turnera subulata, assembly GCA_028386065.3. Classification (NCBI taxonomy): domain Eukaryota; kingdom Viridiplantae; phylum Streptophyta; class Magnoliopsida; order Malpighiales; family Passifloraceae; genus Turnera; species Turnera subulata. Next base: position 11,723 of record JAKUCV010004822.1, on the reverse strand, counting down.
TCTGATTTAAAGTATAATGGAATTAATAATAAATTGTGATGAGGATGTCGATCCTTGATTTTGGGTAGGGATGTCTATCCCGATATTTTGGATAGGGATGTTGATCCCTGTGATTTGGTTTTGATGATAATATAATTGTCACGTGATAAGTAGTGGTACGACTCGATGGTTTAAGACTATTTTGTGATGGCCTTAACCTGGGTTACTTGTGATAAGCTTGTCTATGCTTGGGATGTCTATCCCGTGATTATTTTTGGGATGTCTATCCCTGGGTACGTATTTTTGGGATGTCGATCCCTGGGTTCTCTGGATTTGGTCTGGCACCCGAAATGTGTTGATAACCAGGTCTGACCTCTAGCTTATCCGTGACGGGGCCCGGAAAGATAAAATTTGAAAATTGGTTTTTATTTGAGTCTTTTTGGTCTTGGACCGGTTTGGGTCATGACTTTGTTTTGGTGTGTTTGGCTGTTTAGCCTGTGTTCGACTTGAGTAATTTTAGTCTGCATATTGATTGTCTTTCCTTCGTCGGTGAGCAGTTCGGACTCACCCCTCACCTGCGGGCTTTCATCCCGTAGGATGAGTTATTTGTGGTACAGGTTTGGTGCATTCCAGATAGGCTACGGCGTTATCCCTTGGGCAGTACTTGGATCCATAGTTTGCATCTATGTCGCATACAGTGTCTATGTTAGTTATTAAGTCTTCCTCTGTGCATTGTTTTTACTATTGTTGGGCCATTGGGCCGGTTATGATGATTATTGTTGTTTTTATTTTGGGCTGTTGAGCCCGTGTTCCTGTTGTATACACTGTATGCTGGGCTTTATTTGGTCAGGTTGTTACAGTTTCGGCACGTGTTTACTGTGTACGGTAAATACGGGTCGGGGCGTTTCATTTTGGTAGCGGAGTAGGCGTTAGGTCTTGTTGGGCAGTCTTTGTGTGTCTGTTGTCCTTGTTTGCATAGTTCGCTCCATTGTTTATTATTTTATATCATTTAGTTAGTGCATTATGGATCCAGTCAAGGGACGCCAGCTGTCGCAGAACATACACATAAGAGGTAATGATGCCATAAATAAGCGGAAATATAAATATTATTAATAATACTAATATTTTGATTACAAACAGAAATATTACATTGATATTTTATAAAAAGAAAATACATTTATCGCCTTGGAACGACGTTGACCCTAAAGCTGTTGGGGTCATTGTTGATGTTGACTTGGATGCTGTCGCTCCACGAGAACCACATGTCGCTTGCTGTCGTAGAACATACACATAAGAGGTAATGATGCCATAAATAAGCGAAAATATAAATATTATTAATAATACTAATATTTTGATTACAAATAGAAATATTACAATGATATTTTATAAAAAGAAAATACATTTATCGCCTTGGAACGACGTTGACCCTGAAGCTGTTGGGGTCATTGTTGATGTTGACTTGGATGTTGTCGCTCCACGAGAACCACATGCCGCCTGCGTTTTTTTGGCTGGGAAGCTCGAACCAGTTTGCTTGAGGGAACCGGAGTGGGTTGAGACCGTGATCGTCTTGAGGCTGCCACTGGGTCTCCGTGAGAAGAACCATGTTTGGTTTGTATTGGTTCTTCAGGTCCCTCAGAGTACGCGAGAACTCCTGGGAATGCCTAGCAACTCCTCTGCAGTTCCACACCAGTAGTCGGGCCTTTGGCCAAGTTACGGGCAGACGAGTTACTATGGGCATGCTCTGAGCCGTCATCGAGAGTTGGTAGTAGGTACCTTGCTCCAGGAAATGGCAAGTGGACTCTAGGTTGAACTCCTGAAGCCTTTCGGAGATGAAGAACATGATGGAGTTTGCCGAGCCGTAGTAGGAGGTCCTCAGAGTTCCTTGGTCCTCCAGGAAGAACGTCTCTTCCATAGGAGTGACAATGAATCGCGATGAGTAGAGTTCGTCGACGAAGACTAGACGCGGCATTCTGCCAAGCTCGTTCGGTAGCTCTTCTGGACACTCGTTGACCACGCTGTAGGCCAGCCGGTTTCTTCTGCCTAGATTGGCACCTTCGACGAAGAAGAAGGATCATGGAGCAGGCATTGTGTTTTGGACGCGTGGGTATTTTGTTTCTGAACACTGTGGTTTTTGGTTGCCTGAGTGATTTGTTTGCTTTAAATGCTTTGATGATTTACACCTCACCGCTCTGTCTTTTATACTCTTATGGGGAGCGTGATTACTGTTTTCAATTTTCAAGATTTGCTTTTTGAAAACCTTGTTGTTGCTTTATTTATTGCCTCGTTGCTTTATACGTTTTTCAGGCTACAAATGCCAGAATTTTTCAGCTCTTTTCCATCTCATGATTTTCTTTCGCTCTGGCTACCTTGTCCTTTCTTTTTACGGTTTTTCTATATTTTCCTGCATCTTTTATCGCATGCATTCGTGACCGTTGAGGCTAGACTGATGGGACCATACCTCGAGTAGAGCGCATGAGCGACAAGCTTACACCTGTTCGAACATCGTGGAGAGATACGAGACTTGACGGACGTTTTTGGCTCATGCGGAATATGTGAACAAGTGGGTAACATTTCTTTCGAGGGACACAGGACGATCTCGTGATCATCGCCTTGCGAGTTAGCGGACGTTTTTTCACGAGGAAACCGACGTCACCGTTAGCTCCGTATGTCACGTTTCTTGGGTTCGAGGATGTTTACGTCCGATACGAGCACCGATCATGGAAACGTGTTTTGTTTCAATTTCTTTATATTTTGGTTTTGTTAAACGAGATTTAATCTTTAATTTATTTATATTTGGTTTCATATCCTTATTATTAACTTTTGTTCTGCTTTGAGGTGTTTTCATCTTTCTGTTAGCATGAGTTTTCACAATTTAACAAGAGTTTTTGATTTAAAAGGAAAATTTATTTTATTTATTTCGTAATAGTTTTACAACAGGAGAAGAAGTACTCTATGGAGCTACTTGCTTCTCTAAGTCTTTTACAAGCTTTTGTACGTTCTTCACGTGAGGGAAGAGTTCCACGCACGCCAGTTCTATCTGCAACACCGCCGAGCTGATCTTCTTCAGTGAGACGTTCAGCTGCGTCAGTGTCTGCTATGGAGTGCTGCTTTCAGCCGTCGCCTTGCCCTTTCGATCATCAGCCTTCTTGTTGGCACGCTTCTTTCGTTGTCTTGAGGAGACGACCATGTGTTCCTTCAGGCCGATGATGTTGGTTTTGAACCGCTTCTTCGGGGGTTCTTCATCGGAGCTTGTCGGGAAAGCAGTGCCGCCGACGTAGCTGTTGTTCTCGGAGTCTGAGGTAGTTCGAGATCGGAGTGGGGAGTCCATGGCTGAGAGTGAGTGTCTCAGTTGTGAGGTTTGGTATTTATAAGCGGATGAGATGTCGCTTAAGGGTATAAGCGGTATCTCATGTCGAGTTGGACACCTGGTGGAGTGTGCCAGAAGCATATCGTGGTAGGACCCACGGATAAGGCGAAATTTCGGGGACGAAATTCTTTTTAAGGTGGGTAGACTGTAACAGCCCGGGTAAAAATTTTGGATTTTACCAGGACTGTAAGAGTCTTTTTACCGTGATTTACTGTTGAATTAATCTTGGGTAATTAATTCAAGATAAATCGGGCGTCGTTTTCGAAACCGAGGCTTTTCCCGCGCTTTTGATTTTTTCGTGGATTTTTCGGGCCTAAGTTGGTATTTTTTCGGGTCCCGGAAACCTTAGAAAAATCACACCGGAAAATAACTAAGGGGGTATCGGTTATTTTTTGGTCCGGACGGGACACGACTGCGTGATTGAGTCACGCAGCCGCCACCCACTGTAGACCTGTGATGGCCTGTGTTGCCCGTGAGATGCTAGTTTTTTTTTTTGTTATTTTATTTCCCTGTATTACTTGTGATCTTTCTGTTTTTCTTTTCCCGTGACCTGCTTTTCTTGCTTTCATTTTCACTCACCTTCTGCCTCCACACCTTCATCCTCTCCTCAGCCTGTAACCTCATTTTTCCAACCTGCAAACCACACAAATTAACCAAGCAAAGAAAAAAAAAAAACAAAACAACTAAACACACCAACACCACCAGAGACGCCCCCCCTCCCCCCTCTCTTCCTTTCTTCTTCTCCTTTCCTTCCACCTCCAGACGACCTTGCCCCTGCCGCCCCTCCTCTTCCTCGCATGACTCGACAGCCCCATAGCCGCTGCCCATGCTGCCGACGCCGCCGCCTCCAGCTCGTCGCCGCTCGCCTGCAGCCAGCCTCTTCCCCGCGTCGTTGCCTGCTGCGAGTCACCGCTGTCGGTCCTGCTGTCTCGCTTTCCTCTCCAAGCGAGGCGATCTGCAGCCGTCACCAATCATCTTCCTCAACCTTCTCCCTCTCGCCGCTCCGACGCCCTGCCACCTAATCGCCGGCTCTCTCCCTGTCTCTCTCTCTCGCTATGCTACCGTACCAGGGACGTAGAACGTGTAGTCCCCGTCAGGTGCTGCACAGTATTGTCGCCTCTTGCCACCGGTCTCCCTCTGCAACTCGCGCCGAAGCATGACCGTTGCCTTGCTGCCCAAAGTCGCGCCGTCGCAATTCGCCATATGGGCTGTGTTGCTATGCCGATGGTGGGTTACTGCTCTTGGGTTGATATTGATGGATTTGTGAGGTGAGCTATGAGTAGTTGATAGGACGATGATGGTGAGCTGTGACTATGAATTCGGTGGAGGTTAATGGTGCCACCAACCTTGGAGGTAGCGGTTACTACTGGTCATGGCATCATCAATTTTGGAGTGAAGAAGACGATACACTGGTAAGGAAACGACGATGCTTCTTATCAGGCTTGGGCAATCTCAAGATGCTTCATGGGCCTACTGACTCTGATTTGGGCTCAGCATGACATGGGTAACAAATTAATATTTGATAATTACAAACTTGGACCTGAGCCAGACTAATACATATGGGCCTAACAAACATGATTAATTGGACTGGAGATAGTAACTTGGCAGGCTAAACATTTTGGGAATTGAGTTGGTAAGTTGGATTAGTAAATTTATTATCTAATAAATGACAATTCATACGTTAAATTATATATGGCCTAGTATGACAAACAGTTGGATTATGATACAACAAATAATTCCACTACTAGTATTATGGGATAATAAACTAGTATTTGGACTAACTCATTGGTTTTGTTACTCGTACTAAAAATTGACAAATTATTTGGGAAAAAAGCTTGAAGCAATTAAACACGCACCAGGACTATTGGCTAATATCATGGTTATAACTTGGATTAATAATAATAATATCCCGATCAATCCAACGATTATAGTATGATCGACTTTAGCACGAGTCATTTATACCCGATAGTAGATATCATGCATAAATATTTACTGTGCATTATATGTGAATGTTTACTTTTATAAATATAGGAACAAGTGACGATGATGTGATACCATATACCAACTACCGGGGGGTAACAGGTGAGGATGGATTTCCTTCAATATGTGCCTGTATTACTCGGTTATTGAGTTTGATGTTGCATTTGTTGTGGTTTGCTGTGGTTTGGTTCGGGATGTTTATCCCATGGTCTTGATTGTTGTCGGGATGTTTATCCCATGTTGGTTTTTGGATGTTTATCCTTGCGTCTCTTTTATTTAAAGTATAATGGAATTGATAATAAATTGTGATGAGGATGTCGATCCTTGATTTTGGGTAGGGATGTCTATCCCGGTATTTTGGATAGGGATGTTGATCCCTGTGATTTGGTTTTGATGATAATATAATTGTTACGTGATAAGTAGTGGTACGACTCGATAGTTTAAGACTATTTTGTGGTGGCCTTGACCTGGGTTACTTGTCATAAGCATGTCTATGCTTGGGATGTCTATCCCGTGATTATTTTTGGGATGTCTATCCCTGGGTTCGTATTTTTGGGATGTCGATCCCTGGGTTCTTTGGATTTGGTCTGGCACCCGAAATGTGTTGATAACCAGGTCTGACCTCTAGCTTATCCGTGACGGGGCCTGGAAAAATAAAATTTGAAAATTGGTTTTTATTTGAGTCTTTTTTGATCTTGGACCGGTTTGGGTCATGTCTTTGTTTTGGTGTGTTTGGTTGTTTAGCCTGCGTTCGACTTGAGTAATTTTAGTGTGTATATTGATTGTCTTTTCTTCGTCGGTGAGCACTTCGGACTCACCCCTCACCTGCGGTCTTTCATCCCGTAGGATGAGTTATTTGTGGTACAGGTTTGGTGCATTCCAGACAGGCTGCGGCGTTATCCCTTGGGCAGGACTTGGATCCATAGTTTGCATCTATGTCGCATACAGTGTCTATGTGAGTTATTAAGTCTTCCGCTGTGCATTGTTTTTACTATTGTTGGGCCATTGGGCCGGTTATGATGATTATTGTTGTTTTTATTTTGGGCTGTTGAGCCCGTGTTCCTGTTGTATACACTGTATGCTGGGCTTTATTTGGTCAGGTTGTTATAGTTCCGGCACGTGTTTACTGTGTACGGTAAATACGGGTCGGGGCGTTTCATATGTGCTAAAATTTGGTAATAAATTTTATTATTCTTTAAAATAAATTAATTTATCTTGATAATATTAATTACCGGCATTTTAAGCCAAACAATTTGACATGGATATTTTTCAAATTTTTTCAAAAAAATAATTTTCTCAAAAGTTTTAATTACCCATATTTTAGAATAAGAAAATTAGTACTATACTTATATTTAATTTCCAAAAATATGTTATAAAAATTAATACAGTTTAAATTTTAATATTTAGGTAATTAATTTTGGTAGTTTACCTACTCAATTCATTCATAAAATGTTAATAATTTTTATAATATAATAATATGTATTGCTTTTTAATATATATATTTATAAATATTTTTATATATCTATATTTTAATGCTTATACCTCCACCCGGCCCAACCCAAGTGTAACACGGGGACAGCGGCTAGTAAATATATAATAGCGGAACTCTTTCCTGCTTAGTGAGAGTGCCATGTGGCAAGCTCTTTGTTCAGTATTTGAAATTGTTAAATTAAGCCAGGTATTAGGATTAGTTTATACGACACAAGGAAAATAAAGAATCTTTAATATTTTTAGCTAACGCATCTATTAAGACTTATGAACCGTCTTAATTGATGATATTTATATCCATATTGATTTACTGTGAAACGCCCCAATCCGTATTTACCGTTTTACACAGTAAACACGTGGGACCACATACTATTACAACAACCACAGTGGTAAATAACACAACCAACGGATTAAATACATTAAAAGTACATAATACATCAACCGTACTTGTCCCGGTACGGGAACATTATTACTATAGGCATCAATCCATAGAGTTATAAACAGCAAGCAGCGGAAGTCTTAATACAACACAACAATAGATAATGATATGGACATAATGCAACGCAGGATGGATCCGGGCCTGGCAGAGGGTGCGCCACAGCTTGCCTCGAATGTACCTGAGCTACGCACAATCAATCTACGCGACCAGGTCGCGCAGGCGAGGGGTGAGTCCGAAGTGCTCACCGGGTAAAATCCATAAGCAGGTATACATATACTTTAACCGTAAATAAAACCAAGTCACAACAGCAGCAAGAATCTGAAGTTTACACGAACTCTGAATATCACATGCTTTGTGATTCTAGACACGCTACACCAGTTTTATTATCAGGGCCCCTATCACTAGTTAAATGATGGTCGTCACCTGGTAGTCAAGCTAGCTAGCCCGTGGACCCCGCCCTGGTACCTCCACGTATAACTGGCACAGACAGGGAGCAGACCCCGAGCACACTCTCCCCCAGCGCCTAAAATATAAATAAAACTGGTACAGACAGGGAGCAGACCCCAAGCACACTCTCCCCCAGCACCATAAAAATAAGACTACCATCTGGCTAAACCAACACTTAACTGTGACTAACTAGATGTCTAAGTGAGATCAGTTTTACTATTCCTAGTTACTTAATTCCTATTATCCTCCACTTTCTCATTATCCCGAGCAGGCTCACAGCCTCTCCGCTCGTCTGGATAATATAAACCACAGGGCTTGGTACCCTCAGTACTATATTCCCACAATTCACAGTCAACAACAGCAACAGTAATAATCAACCAGTACCAGCATTTCAAACATTATCAATAACAACAACAGTAGCATTATCTCAACTTCGACGGAAACAAATTCCAGACAAAATCATCTCACAATAATTATTCACAGCAACAAATAATTATCTAAGCATATAACACGACAGCAACTTGGTACCACGACGGTATATAAATAATTACTTATCCTCACCTTGGCCGATAAATTCCACAGGAAATTCGTCGATTGGCTCCGGTTCTACGTGCTCGTACCCGTTATCAACTCCTATTCAGCAAATAACACATATTCACATAAAATGCACAAATAATGCTTATGATATGACGTACTGTAATACTAATTCTACTAAGTCATTCGTCCTGGTTCTTACTCTATTTCACTATTTAATATCATAGTCTGGTCTCATTTCACCGTATTTACATCTGGTTATTAAATACTTTATAATCCTCCCTTTAAAGAAAAATTTCCCTTGTATATAATATGTTTCTAAAAATTAATTACTAGTACTCCTAAAACAATATGTCAATTAATTATTTCTTTAAATCATATTTTATTTCCTAATTCCATTTTTTCAGAATTTTCGTGTTTTTTTAATTGGGTCGTGAACAGTAACCGGGCCTGTGAACAGTTGGCCCGTGTACAGTGCAGGCTAGGTGAACAGTTCTCGGCCCATGCACAGTACTGGGCCTGTGAACAGTCGACCCATGAACAGTGCAGGCCCGTGAACAGTGCCAGGCCTTGGGCCAGGCCGAGGACCCGATGGGTCAACCCGACCCGACCCGCGACCCGGACACCATAATGGGTCGTGTCTTCAACCTCTTGCTTACCTGCAAAAGACGTGGACGGCGAGTGAATGGCGAGGCGCTTGGACGGGCGGGGACGAGCGGCGCGCGGCAAGGTGTGGCTGTGGAGGCCGGCGGCAACAGGTGGAGGGCGGCAGGGCGGCGTGGAAGACGACGGTTGCCGGTCGTTGGAATCTTCTGCGTCTTGGGCCGTCGGCGTCGCGAGGGGAAGATGTGGCTGTGTCCTGCTCGGCTTGTCACCACTGGCGGCGACGGCGAGCAAGGATGAGGAGATGAAGATGATGGTGGCGTGGGTTGTTGCTGTGGTGGGGTGCGACGGGGTGGAAGACGAAGGTTGTGGTGGTGGTGCAACTTGGTGGTGGCGGGTAATGAGGGTGATGGTGCTTGGTACGTGTTGGCGGCGTGAGGAAGGTGGTAGTGTGGAGGTGTTGGTGGTGCGTTGTGGTTGGCTTGATGGTCTCGTGTGGTGGCGGTTTGTGGTGGAAGGTGGGTTCGTTTTTGAAGGCGGGAAGGAGGAGGAAGAGAAGGAGAGGAGGGGTTTCTGTGTGCGCTTCATGCGTGCCTAGAGGACGGGTTTTATAGATGGTGAGGTGCAGGTCATGACAAGCACAGGTGGTTTCACGAGCAGCTTCACGGGTTTGCATGGCACTTCACGCCGGCAAGAGACAATCACGCGTGAGCAGGAAAATGTTGTGCATGTCATGCATGGCATGCATGGCATACGGTGCAATACTGTGTGGTTGTATCGTGTACTGTCCGTGTACCGTCCGGACTCGGTAAAAACTCAACCGATCCATAAAAATCCGTAAGAAAATCCCAAGTGTGGAACAAAGCTCGGTTTCGGATTCCGACGTTTAATTTACCTTAAAACAATTTTCCAAGATTATTTTACATGATAAATTACTGTACAAAGCGTTTTACAGTCCGATAAAAATATAATTTTTACCCGGACTGTTACATACTGCCCCCAAAAACTTAGCAATCCTGCTTTCTTCTCTTTTTTTTTCTTTCAATTTTTTTTCGCCGCTTGCGTTTGTTACAGACAATAAGGTTCACGTCCACCACTGTTTTTCTCAGATCCGATGGAGCGAGTGATGGCACGAGGGGATGGGGAGGAAAGGGGAAAAAAACCATGAGTGGTAAAAGGGGAAGACTTCGGGTGGGTGCTGGTTAATCCGAAGAAACAACCAAATCCTCAAGTGATAGTATAATTAACAAATTGATTTTCAGATCATACTAACGAGAGATCATCAAGTCAGTGACTGCTGGTGTTTGAAATTTGGTAATAAGAGTTGCTGCGTGCAGAACACAATATATTTACACAGGTTTTTCCATTCTTTATAATTATTATCTTGCTCTCAGTGCGTAATCTTGGTTTCCCTTATTGATTCATCTGTCATGATTATTGTGCTCTCGATAGTAGCCTTTTTTAGGTCCCTCCAATTTTGATTTTTTTAGAATGCTTCTTTTAATTAATCTCTGGTTTTTATACTAATTTGGACTGCTAAAGTACTCTTTTAGCTACGGGTTTAGTCCAGTTTGAGGCAGTCATTGGTTCCCAATCACTTGAAGAATTAATATCATTGTTTTTCTTGTAGGAGTTCTTCTAATCACCTCAAGGTCATTCCTAAATAACAAAACATCCAAAGGTCATCCTTATCACGCTTTGTCATGAACAACTAAAATTACTGTTTAAAATAGTCCAATCACAAAACTGTTATATTAGACACCATTCAATGCTTGGACAATTTTCTTCAACCATTCTTGCTTGACTCTTCACTGATCTTTCTTTACTCATCATCCACTCCCTTCTCTTCATTATTCATGTCCATTCCGTCTCTTCTTATTGTTATACTCCGATGTTTAGAGCAAGTAACACAGGTACTATATATATGCATATGTATTTTTTTAAAAAATTTGTTTTCCCGTTCTTCAAATTAAGTAGTATCACTCTTTTGTATCTCAATGTTTACAGCAGATATAGTGGCCTTTGGCGATTTGGTTCGGTTAAAGTGGCAAACCAATCTCCACACCTTGCCACCTAATTAGCATCTTCATACTGAGGTTAGTGCTTTGTTTGCAAAATTTTACTAAACGGGTGGTGGTTTTCAACAGGATCAACTAATTCCTTGGTGCAATCCTCTCTTCTATTTTTGTGAGTGTATTTTCCATTGTTGTTGACGATTCCAGGAATCCTTTGCGCCACCAAATCAGTCACGGGTGATGGCTTTTCATATGGCCTTAAAAAAGAATGGTTTAGCATCCTGAGGAAACTACGCACACTTATTTGAACCGTGCAAGTATTTTTGTTTATTCTCTTTCCGCTGCCATCCATGTTGGCTGTGTTGTAAAGATCAGGCCTGCCGTTCCACTGGATAAAGTTTGTGTTCTCTGAGAAAATCTCTACAGGTTGGGACAAGAAGGTGAAATATAATGTGATGACATACAGATTAGTAGGGTAACGCATTGTTGGGCTACACAGGCTACACAAGCTACACATATCAGGGCTCCAGATATAGGGCTGCAAAGTTGGGCCGCAGGGCTGCATAGTCGGGCTGCACATAGTAGGGCTGCATAGTTAGGGCTGCAGGGCTGCATATAGTAGCATGTGAGCCTCAGCCCAGAAGTCAAGGTCCACACCTACGTGGGTAGGCCGGGTCTACACTTGCCTAGGCCTAGAAGCCTAGACCTATTCTCCAAACGCCTATAAATAGCAACCCGATAGCCTGGTGAAAGGTACGTGCATACAGAACTAGCAATTCACCCCTGTCTACAAGTATCCACCCCCTAATTCTGACTTAGGCATCGGAGAGCTTCCGGGGTCACACACCCTGGACACCCCCGGTGTCCCTTC
>JAKUCV010004819.1:6449-22015 GCA_028386065.3 Turnera subulata | reverse complement strand
GGTAATTCATTGTGATAATCTATCAGCTACTTACCTTGCAGTCAATCCGATTCATCATCAGCGTACAAAGCATCTTGAAATTGATCTCCACTTTGTTAGGGAACGGGTTCAATGGGGACATCTTCAAGTAGTTCATATAGATGCGCAGCAACAACTAGCTGATATGTTTACAAAGTCTGTTGCTGTTTCTTCTTTTCAAAAATTGAGAAACAATTTGAGTTTAGCAAGTTTAGCTACCCTCCAATTGCGGGGGAGTGATAGGATAAGTCATTATGATAAGCTTGAGTAGTTAGCAAAGGTATTGTATTGTATCTAGTATAGGACTCATGATGTAAATCTCCTCATGTATTTGGTATTCAGGTAATCTACTATATAATAGACAGGAGCGCTACTGTAAAGGCATCCTGGTATATTTCCTCACACTCTGTTTAGATCATTCACTGGCCAAAAGAAGGAAAACTGGAAGCGATGATGATCTGATGAAGAAGTACGATGTGTTACATGTGGATATTGCATGCGTTTTCAAAAGATGGTCTTTACATCACATATATGGAAGCTATTCTTGCAGATGCTAAGTATGCACCGGAACATCTTAAGGAATATTGTTAATTGACGCTACAGCAAATCCTATTAATTAATCAAGATCAATGTAAAATTAACCATGCCAGGTCATCGAATGCCTAATTCGTTGAGGGCATCCACAACGGCTTGCTAGATTTCCTTCTCCCTCATGGCTTTCTGCTTCTTCTCCTCCTTCCTGATGGCTTTCTCCTTCTCCTCCCTCTCCTTCGTGAGTTTCTTATTCCACCTATCGGGCAGGTACACAATCAAAACACAGGGGCCCAAAATAATTTCTGGTGATAAAGAGTGAAAACAAAAATAAAGGAATTTACGTATTAATTAGAACAATCGGTATTTATTAAAAAATCAGTATCATCATCAATTCATCACATAATAAAATACATATATCGCATGCAGTACTCACTTTAATTCATCGTCTAACTACATTAAAAGGGTTAAGCATCTTTTATATATCTTGAGTTTTCCTTTTGTCCTGATCGTATATCCCGGAGTTTCTGTGTCCCTTTTATGTACCCCGAATTTCAATTTCTATCCCTTTTGTATACCTCGGGCAGCCCGAACGATGACCTGACAATATGTCCAGGTCCACTTGACATGTGGCATAATTGATGCCATGTGGAAATTTGTATAGGACCCATAAACTAGAATGTTTGGGAAATAAGGTGGGACTCACAATAACATCCATTTGGTGCCAATAGAATTGCGACACGTGTCATATCGGGTTATATCAGGCCATAAATACGCGTCAACAATTTTACCTACTGCGATGATGGGCTGGTGGGTAAAAATACCTAATCATTGTAAAATTAAGGTGCAAAATCAAAAACTTTAAAAATGAGTGGCTAAAATCAAATCAGGTTTTGGATCCCTGGGATGAAATCCCAGAATGGTTTGAATACAGAAGCAGCAACAACATTACTAATATTAATGCATCTTCTTCTTCTTCCTTTTTTGTGGTCCCATTCCTACACCACGATCGATAGAGGACGACAACATAGCTTAAGGAGACTGACCTTAGCCTATGTCATTAATTGCTCTTTCCCTTCCAAATCGGTCTATTGATTATTCCTAGGATTGTTACATTTTGGGGGAGTCTGGGTTTCCTTTCACCTCAAATATCCAGAAATTTTCTTTACTGTGGGAGTGGAAGCGTAAAATTTGTTCTATTCATGCATACGGAATTTTTTTGGCATGAATCAGCCAATTTGGGCACGGTTTGAAGCCCCAATAATCCCAGGCGTTCAGTTTATCCAGTTTGGCTTCCATCTTAACTTTGCAGATGGTGATGATTTTGAGGAATTAGAAGACCAAGGAAGTGGTGAAGAAGAAAAACAACAAATGACCAATCAATGCATAATGACGCAGGATGAATTTGAAGCAATTGTGAGTTTTATGAAACAAAATAACATAAACAAGCTGGACACATACAACTTCAAAGCCTTGGAGGACGAGTATTGGGTCCTGATACGACAACACACCTAGCCGGCCCTAGAAGCACCTTCGTATCTAAGATGTCCCGATCTCAAATCACCACCAATCGTGCACGTTTTATGTGCCGAAGTTCTTCACCTCCTAACAATTCGTGTTAGGCAACAGATGGATGCGACAACCCCACCACCTCCTAATCTCTCGGTGCTAGACAACAAAGAAACAAAGCACAAAGGAATATGAATCACAATAGCAAATATCACTACCTGCAATTGTTAGCAAATCCCTAAAATAAAAATAAGCAAAGAGACTCCTCTCTTAACGTGAGATTATTAAAGTTTTTCTGAACCTTTTATTTCTCAAATAATCTGTCTAACAATGAACCCTAAAGACTCTATTCATAGGAGATCACAACACCCCTAGGTCGACCACCTCCTCACACAAGTCGGCCACCTCCTTAAAAACCTAGACAAATAGGATTTCTCCCCTAGTTGACGCCTCTCCTATTACTAGATGGACTAGGATTTTGATTGAGCCCACATAACTTGGACACTAATTAAAATCTTACAATAAAAACCGAAATAACTAAAGCTCACATTAATCAACTAATTAATAATGGACTTGACCCAACATAATAAAATAAATAAAACCCATGCCGAAATTATAAAAACAATTAATTATAAAAATTCGGCAAATCCTAATAATAAAACTACTGATATGTCGACATGGCCTATGGTGTCTGGGCTGATGTCGACTGGGCCCCATTTGTGCTCTTCAGTCATTACTCCTTAATCAACAGCAAATTAATGGGCTTCTGTTTCAGCTTCTCTCCAAGCTTAATTACTCGATCTTCTTGCAACTCAAGATTGAGCAATGCTTGAACTTGTTGTTTCAATTGAGCTTTGATCTTCTTGGATCGAGCCCGTATAATTGGACCCGTGGGCAACACCAACTCGCCAGCTGTTCCTTGCGTGTCTGCATCCATGTCCGCATCATTCCCCCTTTTGAAAGGATTCGCCCTGCATTGTCAAAGGGAGTAAGATTAGCAACATTGAGTGTGGCACTAACACCATACTCACCTGGCAGATCAATCTTGTAAGCATTGTCGCCAATGCTTTCAAGAACTTGAAATGGTCCATCGCCACGTGGATCCAGCTAAGATTTCCTTTGCTTAGGAAACCTCTCCTTCCGAAAGTGTACCCAAACCCAATCTCCAGGCTCAAACCGCACAAGTTTGCGCCCTTAATTAGCTCGTTGAGCATACTTCTTGTTCTTGTCCTCGATATGCTGCGAGCTTTCTCATGAATAGACCTCGCTAACTTTGCTTTTTGCTGCCCATCTGCCCTCACAAGCTCATTAATAGGTAAAGAAAACAAATCCAAAGGGTTTAGTGGGTTAAATCCATAAACAATTTCAAAAGGTGAATAACCCGTAGAAGAATGAATGCTCCTATTATAAGCAAACACGACCAAAGGCAAACATTCTCCCCAAGTTTTCAAATTTCTACCCACAACAGCACGTAACAAAGATCCCAAAGTTCTGTTTACCACTTCAGTCTGTCCATCCGTTTGAGGATGACAAGTCATCGAGAACAACAACTTGGTCTCCAACTTACCCCATAACATACGCCAGAAGTGACTGAGGAACTTAGAATCTCTGTCTAAAACAACGGTCTTAGGAATGCCATGCAAACGCACTACATCCCTAAAGAATAAGTCAGCAACATGAGATGCATCATCTGTTTTATGACAAGCAATAAAATGTGCCATCTTACTAAACCTGTCAACAATGACAAATACACTATCATGTCCCCGCCTGGTCCGAGGTAACCCAATAATCAAATCCATAGACAAAACAGTCCAAGGACTATCCAGAACAGGTAGTGGCATGTACAGCCCATGAGGTTGCACTTTTGATTTCGCCTGCCCACATGGAACACAACCTGCACAAACTCGCTCAACATCTTTCTTCATATATGGCCAATAAAAATGATCATGAAAGATGTTAAGTGTTTTAGCAACACCAAAGTGTCCCATTAAACCTCCATCATGAGAATCCCTAACAAGCAATTCTCTCATTGAACAAGCTATGCAAAGTTTATGTTCTTTAAACAAATATCCTGCATCAATGTAAAACTTACCGAATCCAGCATGCTCACAAGCAACATAGATAGAAGCAAAATCATGATCAGATTTGTATAAATCCATAATATGCTCAAACCCCATTAATTTCGAACTAAGAGAAGTAATAAGAGCATACCTCCATGATAATGCATCGGCTATGACATTATCCTTACCTTGCTTGTATTTTACCACATAAGGCAACGTCTCTATGAACTCGAGCCATTTAGCATGTCTCTTGTTCAGTTTACCTTGGCCCTTTAGATGCTTCAAACTTTCATGATCGGTGTGGATCACGAACTCCTTGGGCCATAGGTAATGCTGCCATGTTTGCAATGCCCGCACAAGTGCATACAGCTTTTTATCGTATGTCGAATATTTCAGCTATGCACCCTTCAATTTTTCACTAAAATAAGCGATTGGCCTCCTTTCCTGCAAAAGAACAACACCTATGCCTATACTAGAGACATCACATTCAACCTCAAAGGTTGAGTTAAAATCAGGCAATTTAAGAATTGGAGCAGTACATAACTTATCCTTCAAAGTATCAAATGCGTCCTCTTGCTCCTGTTCCCATTTAAATCCAATTTCTTTCTTAACAATCTCATTCAAAGGTGCAGCAATTGTGCTGAAATCTTTCACAAACCTTCTGTAAAAGCTAGCAAGTCCGTGAAAAGACCTTACCTGTGAGACTGTTATAGGAGTCAGCCACTCCTTTATGGCTTGTACCTTCTCTTGGTCGACTTCGATTCCCCTGTAACTCACAACGTAACCAAGAAAAACAACGCTATCCATGCAGAATGTACACTTCTTTAACTTAGCAAACAGTTTTTCAGCCCTAAGAGCCTCCAAGACTAATCTAAGGTGTTCAATATGCTCATGTTCACTTCTGCTATAGATAAGTATGTCATCAAAGTACACAACCACAAATTTTCCTACAAAGGCTCTCAATACATGATTCATCAATCGCATAAATGTGCTAGGTGCATTAGTCAAACCAAACGACATTACCAACCATTCATACAATCCACATTTAGTTTTGAATGCAGTTTTCCACTCATCACCTACGTTCATGCGAATCTGATGGTAACCACTCACGAGAACAATCTTAGTAAATATGCATGCACCATGTAATTCGTCAAGCATAGCGTCAAGTCAAGGGATAGGATGGCAATACTTAACTGTTATTTTGTTGATTGCACAAAAATCAACACACATGTGCCACGTGCCATCCTCCTTTGGCACTAGGATCACTGGTACTGCACATGGACTCAAACTTTCCCGTAAACAACCCCTTTGCAAGCAATTCGTCAACTTGCTTTTGCATCTCTTTGGTCTCCTCGGGGTTGGCCCTATATGGTAGTCGATTTGGGATTTGTGCTCTAGGAACGAAATCAATTTGATGTTCTATGCCCCGAATAGGTGGCAATTCTTTTGGTAGTTCCTCTGGAAACACATCCCGAAAATCCTGCAAAATAGAAACAACAGAACTAAGAATATCGGGATTAAAGTCCATGTCAGAAAAATAAGCACCCTTGTGCAAGAGCACCAAGATATCCTTCCTTTCTGCACATGCTACTCTAAAATCCCTCACATTTGCACAAAAGTTCTGTTTCTTTTTTCCCTCTTTTTTTCTCTCTAAGTCGACATTAGCTCTCCTTTTCTCTCCCTCATTGTCGACTTCACTCTTTTGTTTTTCTTTCTATTTTAGCTCTCCTTTTTTAAGGTTCTCAACATTTTGCACACCCTCTCCTTTTGCATAGCCCTCGGCTACCCTCTTATACTCACCATTTTGTTACAGCTTGGCTGCCTTTTCTTGCCTCATTGCCTTAGCACTCTTTACCAAATGGTTCTGATTGTAATACGCTTGTTGTGGACACAATGGAGCTAGCACGAATTTCTGCTCACCCATGGAGAAGGAGTACCTATTCTTGTAGCCATCATGCCACACCTGCCTGTCATATTGCCATGGTATACCAAGTAAAATGTGACAAGCATGCATGTGTATAACATCATACAGTATCTTGTCAGTACAATTACCAATGGTTATAGTAACAAGAACCTGTTTCGTCACCTTAATCTCGCCCATGTCATTCAACCACTGCAGCTTATATGGGTGGGGATGCTTCGAAACTGCTAATCCCAATTTCTCCACTATCAAGGTGCTGGCTACATTCGCACAACTCCCACTATCAATGATCACAATACATGCTTTGCCATCGATATGGCATCTGGTGTGGAAGATGATTTCCCTCTGCTCGGTCTTCTACTCTTTCAACTGTGCACTAAGAGCTTGCCTAGTCACTAGAAGTAATTGATCAGCTGCTGGCGCCTCTTGCACATATCGATCTTCCACTGGTACGTCTTCTAGCTCGGGCATGTTGACATATGGGTCGGTCTCTTCATCATCCGAGTAGAGTTCTCCCCCTTCCCGAACATAGATCACCTTCTTGTTTGAACATTGGGATGCAATGTGTCCAATACCCGCACACTTGCAGCACTTCACATCCCGATGTTTAATTGTGGAGGAAGAAGTCTGCTGGCTTGCCTTTGGGGCTGGTTTATAGTCGGCCAGTCGAGTCTTTTTTTCTCTCAGTTTCTCTTCTCGGGTGTACCTTCGTGGATTCCAGTTGCATCAACTGGATATGACATAAGGTCCCTTAGAACCTCTATCTTCAGCTGCTTTTCCACCTTGACTGCATCCTCGACAAGTTCTGCAATATCTAGATTGTGTTGCAGCTTCATGACATTGGCAATTTCCGGGTTCATCCCAGCAAGGAATCGTGCCATGGTCGCTTGGGGATCTTCTTCTATATTCGCCTGAAGCATCAATGCTTCCATCTCCTTATAATACTCATCAATGCTCCGTCTACCTTGCTTCAAAGTTTGCAACTTCTTGTGCAACTCCGTGTACTAGTAGCTTGGTACATATCTTTTCCTCATGATGCCTTTCAATTCAGTCCATGTCTGGGGAGGTCCTTGCCCTGCACGATGCTTGTCCAACAAAAACTTGTTCCACCACTTAAGAACATAGTCAGTGAATTCAAGAGTAGCTAAGTTAATCTTCTTTTCCTCAGAAAAGTGATAACAAATAAAGATCATATCAATTCTTTGCTCCCATTCGATGTAGGCGTCTGCATCTCCTCTTCCCTGAAAAGAAGGTATCTTGATCTTGATGTTGTTCACGTTATTATCGATATTGTTGTATGGCTCCCAATCATTGTTCCTCCCACAATATCGATTCTGATAGCCTCCTCTTCCTCTCGGCATTCTACCACCTCGTCCATAACCTTGGTAACGTGGCTTCCACTCTTCTTCTTCCAATGCCTCATGTTCAAACTCGTCTTCCAAACGTCTTTGAGGTTCAGCTTGTTCCCGAGGTTCGGGTATCTCGCCCCTTTGTTGCGGCTCGACTCGCCACATCGGTTTCTCCTCTACTGGCGGTGTTTGCTACCGTTGGTGTGGCGGGGGTTGTTGCTGCTGCTGTCGTGGCGACGGCTGCTGCTCTCCCTGGACGGCCATGCCTGCAAGTGGGCGCTTTAGCTCTGCCATGTCGTCTCAATGTGTGCGCCTGAACTTGGCTAACTCCTTGGATTTGTCGAGCAATCGGTTTTTTGAGACGAACTACCTCATCTCTCAAGGCTCTCCATTGCTATGACTCTGCTTGCTCGCCTTTCCCGCTGCCCTTTGAGTCCTGGCTTCCTGGTGTCTGCGACATTGGCCTGAAATAATAACCTCACCCTCTCTTGTGTTTCACTCACTCTCTTGTCCCTAGCTAGGTTTTTATTTGTCAGGATCCAGAAACAAATCACAGATAATAACAAATTGCCACGTATTCAATAGAATCAATGAATTCCTAACAAGAAACGACAAGCTTCTCAAATCTAGAGGCAAAAACTTCACTCAGTTCAAGAACAGAAAACACACACAAGGAGAAAAATTAGTATGTGTAAGATTTATGGTTAATCGAGCAATATGAAGCAATATCACCCCATGCAAGAAAATGGCTATCAACACAACAAACTGAAAGAAAACTTAAGATTCAATTCGGGAAGAATTTTTTCACCCAAACTCCTGCAAAATAATTCGGTTATCAATAAATCAATCATTTTTTTTTTTAATTTGCTGCCAGAATCAAGATACAACTCAACAAAGCAATTCCAATCCCAATAGACACAAATCGGCTAATTGATTTAGAGTTTAGTCGATTTTTTTTTTGTAATAACAGTTCGGCAGAAAGAAAATAATTAACACAGAAGAATTAAAGGAAAGTTGATTGATTTGATAACCTGAGCTCCGCTACCAAAATTGATACGACAACATATCTAGCCGGCCCTAGATGGACCTTTGTATGTAAGATGTCCCGATCCCAAATCACCACCAATTGTACACGCTTTATGCGCCAAAGTTCTTCACCTCCTAACAATCCGTGTTAGGCAACAGATGGACGCGACAGCCCCTCAACCTCCTAATCTCTCGGTGCTAGACAACAAAGAAACAAAGCACAAAGGAATATGAATCACAATAGCAAATATCACTACCTGCAATTGTTAGCAAATCCCTAAAATAAAAACAAGCAAAGAGACTCCTCTCTTAAAGTGAGATTATACAAATTTTTCTGAATTTTTTATTTCTCAAATAATCTGTCTAACAATGAACCCTAAAAACTCTACTTGTAGGAGATCACAACGCCCCTAGGTCGGCCACCTCCTCAAAAACCTAAACAAATAGGATTTCTCCCATAGTTGCCGCCTCTCCTATTACTAGATCGACTAGGATTTTAATTGAGCCCACATAACTTGGACACTAATTAAAACATTACAATAAAAATACAAATAACTAAATCCCACATTAATCAACTAATTAATAATAGACCTGACCCAACATAATAAAATAAATAAAATCCATGCCAAAATTATAAAAACAATTAATTATAAAAATTCCGCAAACCCTAAAAATAAAACTACTGATATGTCGACATGGCCTATGGTGTATAGGTTGATGTCGACTGGGCCCCATTTGTGCTATTGAGTCAATTACTCCTTAATCGACAGCAAATTGATGGGCTTCTGTTTCAGCTTCTCTCCAAGCTTAATTACTCAATCTTCTTGCAACTCAAAATTGAGCAATGCTTGAACTTGTTGTTGCTATTGAGCTTTGATCTTCTTGGATCGAGCCCGTGTAATTGGACCCGTGGGAAACACCAACTCGCCAGCTGTTCCTTGCGTGTCTGCATCCATGTCTGCAATATTACTGCATGGCTTCCCTTCCCTAGCTAGATTATAAGCAATTTGCTATGTTCTCCTTGTTCTAAATTAATTTGCTAGCTAGTGCTTCTCAAGCTCATATGATGCACATTTGCTACTCAAGGATGTTATGTCACCAATCTGACTACTTTTCTTCATCATTTGATCATATCTGTATGTGTGCCGTACCTACCCAATGCTATTGCTTTTACGACAAAGATGGAGGTATGTTTTTATGTCGCTATTCATCCCTGTAGTATTGTTGTGTGAGTAGTGGACTGGTGGTGGCAATTTTATATGATTTTCGTAATTCAATTCCCACAAATTCAGTTAAACTTTCCTTAAAAACTACATTATTCTATTGATAGATATCGCATGTCATGGCCTTATCATTTTGAGAGCGAACCATTTGGGATTTGATTATTATTTTTTCAATCATACACTATGTTCTACCCAAACCCCTTAAATCCCATCATAATGCTACTGCCCAATTTTGAACCACAGGGCCATTGGCACCCTAATCACTTTTTTTTTTTGGTGAACCGAAAGAATCACAAAGTTAAGACTTTGGCCCAACTTAGGATGTCCGGGAGGGCCTGCCCCCGCTGCTTGCCCTTGCTGGTATTGTTGGTGGAGTTTAGGGTTTGCTTCCACCACGAAGTTAAAGAAATTTTTGCACCTGAAGGAGTGGAAGCAGAGCATGTGTTGTATTCATGCGAACGGGATTTTAATGGTTTGGATCGACCAATCATTTTTACTCCACAAGACTTTGGCACGATTTGGTCTTCTAATTTCTTGAAATCATCATCAGCACTATTGGTTTGATTCTGGCCAGCTGCAATTGAGCAATTGTTTTTGCCTCACCCCATTAAAAACCCAATAAATATAAAAATTTTGCACCTCCTAACTGAATTTCATGGATCCGCCCCTGTTGGTGTCCACCTTAACTTTTGCTCACAATAGTGCTGATGACGATTTCGAAAAATTAGAAGACCAAGGAAAAGAGGAAGAAAAACAAAAACAGCAAATGACCACCAATACATATTGAGGCACTTGTAAATTTCATGAAACAAGATAATATAGAGGAGTAGGACACAAATAAGTTCAAAGCCTTGGAGTAGAGGGAATGAGGGATCCTTAAATATTTATGCATGGCTTTCCTAGCTAGATTGTAATTGTTATCGCCAAAAAACGCCCTTATCACAGACAGACCTGTGATAACTCTTGTTTTTTTTTTTGATGGAATCGATTGCTTTATTGATAAGATGCATATATACAGCTCCACAACATGGCAAGGCAGTAATCACATGCAGACCCAGTAACTACAAAATTGCCAGAGGAATCTCTCCAAAACTACCCATCACACACAGAACCATAAAAGAATTAACCCAGTAACTTGAAAGAGCGCCTTGGACCTTTCCAGTTTTTCAATGTTTCTACATTCGACATGATCAATGAGGTGCTAAAAGGAATGTTGGCATGCATAGATTTGATCTAGAATATAGAACGAACTAGAGCCAAGTCTACTAGTTTCTCCTTGTCAGTGGCAGTACTTTGAAAGATCCTCTTGTTCCTCTCAGTCCAAATCGTGTTGAATAGTGTTGCACTTAGAATCCCACATCGGTTAAGAAGTGGGTTTGGGGAGTTTTGTCTTGTTATAAATAGAACTCCCACATCCCTTAGTTATTCATCCCAAAATTAGAATATAATTGTATCCTAACAATTGTATTAAATATTCTTCTTCTCCTAGTGAAAAGAGCAGGCCCTTTTCTAGTGGTGCTCCAGAGACGTAGGCAAAATTGGCCGAACTCCGTTATCAATTTTCGAGTGTGTTCTTTCTTTAATATTCCGCCTTTAATTTCCGTATTTGTTTATTTGTTTAGTATTCAACATTGGTCGGCCAAGCCGCCTTATCTCTTTATTGGCCGGCTAAGCCGCCTTATCTCTTTGTTGGCTGGCAAAGCCGCCTTGTTCTATTTGTTGGCCGGCTAAGCCGCCTTTGTCGGGTATAGGTTGTGATTTATAACACTATGCAAGTGAGTCCTATCTAGGAGGCTGGGTTTTAAGTGAACCATTGCTCCTCCAGTCTTTCCTGGGGATTTATCTTGGAATGATAATTCTGGCTAAGGAGATAGGCTAGGCCATCTTTCCTGGGAATTATCGAATCAGTTCAATTCACTAGTTTGTTGTAGTGGGGAAATTACCCGAGTTTCCCCCAACAAGTGGTAGCGGAGCCGAAGCTTCGTCCTTTGGGCTATTTGAAATTGTTGAATACTATCTTTTGATTTTGTAATGGCGGGAGCAGGTTCAAAACAGGCTACATCAGGTACACAGTCAGGAGAGATAGCTTCCACATCCAGATGGTCGAGGATCCCAGTATCTAGTTCGAAGCTTGCTGTGGAGATATTTGATGGTACCGGTCATTTTGGCATGTTGCAGTGTGAGGTCCTTGACTCGCTATTCCACCAGGGTCTTGATGGTGCTATTGAAAAAGAAAAACCTGACGATATCAATGAGAAGGAGTGGGCCGACGTAAACAAGTTGGCGTGCGGAACAATTCGATCATGCTTGTCAAGGGAGCAGAAATATGCATTCAAAAATGATGTTTCTGCACACAAACTGTGGAAGGCATTGGAAGACACTTTCTTGAAGAAGAGTGGTCAGAATAAGCTTCTAATGAAGAAGAGACTGTTCTGGTTCGAGTATCGATCACATCACTTTGTTTAAAAAGTTAGTAGCAGACCTGTTCAATTTGGATGTTATATTTGAAGACGAAGACTTGGCTTTGATGCTGTTATCTTCTCTTCCCGAAGATTTCGAGCACTTGGAGACAACATTACTTCATGGGACGGAGAATGTATCCGTAGAGGCTGTATGTTCGGCTTTGTACAGTCATGAGTTGAGATAGTAGGACAAAATGAAGAGCAAAGCAACTGCAACAGATGAAGCTTTAGTGGCTAGAGGACGACAGCAAAGCCAGTCAAAGGGGAGAAGAGGAAGATCCAAGTCGAGAAGCAAAGTTGCCAAAGATGCATGTGCCTTTTGTCATGAGAAAGGGCATTGGAAGAAAGACTGTCCGAATTTGAAAAAGAAGGGAAAGACTCCACAAGATGCTAATGTTGTAGAATGCAAGAGTGATGCAGAGTCAGACACTTCTTTAGTTGCTTCACCTTCAACATCACATGTTGATGAGTGGATTTTGGATTCTGGTTGCACCTACCATATGTGCCCCATTTGGGAATGGTTCTTTGACCTTGAAGAGCTCAATGGCGGGGTTGTTTTCATGGGCAATGACAATCTATGTAAAACAGTCGGAATAGGTTCAATCAAGCTGAAAAATCATGATGGATCCACCAGAATTTTGAGAGATGTTCGATATGTTCCAGAGTTGAAGAAGAATCACATTTCTTTGGGGGCCTTAGAATCAAAAGGCCTAGTTATCACTATCCGAG
Source organism: Turnera subulata (assembly GCA_028386065.3). Taxonomy (NCBI): domain Eukaryota; kingdom Viridiplantae; phylum Streptophyta; class Magnoliopsida; order Malpighiales; family Passifloraceae; genus Turnera; species Turnera subulata. Next base: position 9,187 of record JAKUCV010004819.1, on the reverse strand, counting down.
ATGGAATTCTTAAAGCAACATCAGGAGTATTGGTGATGTTAAAAGGTGTGAGGAAGAATAATCTGTATTACTATCAAGGTAGTACAGCAATCGGGGCAGTTGCAGCAGTAACTTCTAGAAGCAAGAAGGATGCAGAGGCAACAAAGCTTGGGCATATGCGTTTGGGACATGCTGGTGAAAAATCCTTGCAGATTCTTGCCAAGCAGGGATTGTTGAAAGGTACGAAGACTTGCAAATTGGAATTTTCTGAGCATTGTGTTCTAGGAAAGCAACGAAGAGTGAAGTTTGGCATTGCTATCCATGATACCAAGGGAATTTTGGACTATGTGCATTCAGATATGTAGGGACCTGCCAAGACTCCATCCCTTGGAGGTAGACACTATTTTGTCACTTTTGTTGATGATTTTTCCAGAAGAGTGTGGGTGTTTACAATGAAGAAGAAGGATGAGGTGCTTGGAATATTTCTTAAATGCAAAACTCAGGTTGAGAACCAGACAGAAAGGAAGATTAAAGTTCTCCGAATAGACAATGGTGGAGAATATACGAGTGATCCTTTCTTGAAGATATGCCAAGATTGTGGCATAGTTCGGCACTTCACAGTCAGAAAAACACCACAGCAGAACGGGAAGCCTTATCTCTTTGTTGGCCGGCTAAGCCGCCTTATCTCTTTGTTGGCTGGCAAAGCCGCCTTGTTCTATTTGTTGGCCGGCTAAGCCGCCTTTGTTGGGTATAGGTTGTGATTTATAACACTGTGCAAGTGAGTCATGTCTAGGAGGCTGGGTTTTAAGTGAACCATTGTTCCTTCAGTCTTTCCTGGGGATTTATCTTGGAATGATAATTCTCTCTAAGGAGATAGGCTAGGCCATCTTTCCTAGGAATTATCGAATCAGTTCAATTCACTAGTTTGTTGTAGTGGGGAAATTACCCGAGTTTCCCCAACAAATCGTCCAAAGGGTGGCGAGGGCAATGATGAACCACCAAGCTCTACTGCAGCTAGCGGGTGATAAAAACGTCCATTGAAGAAGGAAATTCTCCAGATTATTCGCCATACACCACTACAGACCCACCAACTACATATTTTAGACCACACGGACCAAGTAGTAGGGCAGTGAAGTAGCAGGTGGTCTCTAGATTCAAGATTGCAACGACATTATGTAGCAAATGGAACCGGCTAAGGGTAAGACACCACTCTCACGTAGGGCGTCTTTGGTAGGGATGCCATGATTAATGGCCATCCACAACCAACAATAATTTTGAAAGGAACAAGGGAAAACCAGATATATGGCCTAGAATTAGAGATACCAAGACGAGAGTAAATGAATGATCTTACTGACTTAACAGAGTAGATACCACTTTGAGTATGATCCCACCATCTTTGATCATCGCGGGATTGGACCCAGGGAACAGAGTTGACAATGCTTCTCATCTCGTCCAGCATTAAAACCTCCAAAACCGGCAGTTGCCTACGCCAGCTCGTCTCCCAACGTACCACGGAATCCATGGTGTAAATATCCCTAGGCTATATGACAATCATATACAAGCAAAAGATGCAGCGGAAGCAAAGGAAACTTAGCCAAGAACCACATGTGAAGCATATAAACCGTATAACAAAATTTCTTACCTTGTTCAGTTGAGGTCTTTCACCCAACTGTTGGAACCAATTATCTAGACCAAGACGAAGGCTAAAACGAATCAGTTAGAGCAAGAAGAAGCCCTGCTCCTCTACGGTATCCACACGAACCGTGACCTTCTCGGAATCGTCACACGAATCCAAGAACGAGCTCCCCCGGACTGATGTGCTAGCAAGAGTAAACCGGGAGCTTGTGTGTAGTGTCTTTCTTCTTCTTTCTCAAAGAAGAAGATGGTGATGTGTGTTTGTTTTCTCTCAAGCCTTTTTGCTGTGTGTAAAACGTGATGCCCAGCTCAAAATCAGCTCTGAAAACTGATCATACACACACTTACACACTTAGCCTTAGTTAATGGAACTAATGGCCAACACTTGGCCCCATTTAGTGCATGATGATGACTTTATCATCATTAATGTCCACCACTAAGCCATATCAGATAACACACCACTTAGTGGCTCAATTATGCTGACTTTCAGCATGCCAACCACCCAAAAACGACCCTGGTTCAACCCTGGTCCAACCACGGTCCAACCACAAACCGGTCCAACCATAGTCCAACCACGGTTCAACCACCTGCTCGAATCAACGGCTCTATGTGTGTGACCCTGTAGGCACTTGTAACGTCCGGCAATAATTGTAAAATCCCATTTTACAATTATAAGCAAAGAGCGGCGTCTAGCAACACATCATTGCTACCCGAACGACAAGATCAGTACTGATTCTCTATGCCTCGGAATATGTCATCGTCCCATCGTCCCATTATAAAGATTAAACCGAGACATGGAATATGTCAATCTCGTATATGTTTAATCTCGGTTTCTTGATCCTCGAGTTAACTGTGTAAAACGGATACCAATGATATCAACATATCATAATCCGAGCACGGCCGTGCATTTACAGTTCAACTATATCAAGAAACCATCCGATAATATACCCGTTATATGGGTTGGACGAATCCCCTCTTGATCAATCAAAACCCACTACATACTCGGCATATACCCGATGATTACCCTTATGTCCACCCAGTTACGGGTGACTAGGAATAATATCAAAATACATGATTCATATGTTGGATACCTTGACGATCTCAGGTCGGAGGACAATCACATC
>JAKUCV010004818.1:81476-120251 GCA_028386065.3 Turnera subulata | reverse complement strand
TAGAGTAGACCAAGATATCATCAATGAATACTACCACAAACCGGTCCAGAAATTCATGGAAGACCTGCTGCATCATACACATGAATACTGCCGGTGCATTAGTCAAACCAAATGGAACAACCACAAACTCATAATGACCATACCGAGTGCGGAATGCAGTCTTCGGTATGTCTTGCTCTGCAATCCGAACCTGATGGTACCCAGATCGCAAGTCAATCTTCGAGAACACAGATGCACCCTGCAACTGATCGAACAAATCGTCAATCTTAGGCAAAGGATACTTGTTCTTCACAGTCACCTTGTTCAACTGCCTATAATCCACACACATCCGCATACTGCCATCCTTCTTCTTCACAAACAAGACCGGGGCACCCCAAGGTGAGATGCTCGGTCTAATAAAACCCTTATCTAACAACTCCTCCAGTTGTTTCTTCAACTCCTGAAGTTCTGCCGGAGCCATCCTGTAGGGTGGTATAGAAATAGGTGCAACTCCCGGTACCAAGTCAACTGTATACTCCACCTCCCGCTCTGGAGGCAACCCAGGTAAATCATCAGGAAAAACATCGGGAAACTCCCGAACAATAGCAATATCCTCCACACCAGGTACTGGTACCAAAGAATCGACCACATGAGCAAGAAAGGCATCACAACCCTCTCGGATCATCCTGAAAGCCTGGATGGCCGAGATACAGCACGCCGATAAAACTCTTCGTTCTCCAACAAATACCAATCTACGCCCCAACAAAGAAGATAAAGATACTTCCCTGGCCCGACAATCCACTACTGCTTGGTGTCTGGACAACCAGTCCATGCCTAAGATGACATCAAATTCTCCCAAATCCATGACAGCAAGATCAGAAGGAAATCCTTCACTATCATACTCTATCGTCACATTCCTACAAACTCGATCAACAACTACTATATCTCCAGTGGGTAAACGGACTCTTAGGGGTCTACTAAGATTATCATCCTCTATGTTATGAGTAGTCATGTATGCACGTGATACAAAAGAATGTGTAGAACCAGGATCAATTAAAGCATGTGCAAACTGACCAAAAACCATAAAGGTACCTGCTATAACATCTGGAGCATCAGCAGCCTCCTCTCGGGTGATGGCATAAACCCTAGGAGCTGCAGCAGACTGAGTGGCACCACCACGGTTCGGAGCTCCAGAACCTCCACGACCTCTACCCTGCTGTCCGCCACCCCTGTTCGGACCAGAAGAAACAGCACCACTAGCCACAGAACTCTGCACTGTATACTGAGAACCACTGCCTCCATTATCCCTCATCCACTTGTAGCAAGTAGACTTCTGATGTCCCGGCGTATTGCAATACCAGCATGTACCCGAGAACCGTGCCGAGGAACCCCGTCCCCGAGAACCAGACTGATAGGACCGTCCTCCCGAGGATCTGCCCGGTCCACCCTGAAAACTCTGCCCTCGGAACTTCTTCGAACCCTGGTAAGAAGAACTCTGTCCAACAGAATAGTCTGCACCTCCGGCATCAGAATACTGCCTCTTCTGACCCGAAGCAGATGACTGCTTCCTCTGCTCGGCTGCCCGAGCCTCCTTCCCGATCAACTGAACTCTCTCAGCATCAAAAGCAGCGGCACAAACTGCCTCCCAAGTCTTGTGCCCTCCACCAGCCACGGCCATCGCCAACTCAGTACGTAGGCCGTTAACAAACTGCCTACACTTGGTCAACTCATCAGGCACAAACTCCCTAGCATAAGAGAGAAGGATGCTATACCGGATCCTGAAAGCTGATACAGTCTCATCTAGTCCCTGCTTCGCCTCAAGAAACTGCTTCTTCTGCTCCTCCAGAAAACCAACAGTGAGAAACTCCTTGTAGAATCTCTCCTTGAAATCCTCCCAAGGCATCTCCACAGGCTTCGGTAGATTGGCCACAAGATCCTGCCACCATGACAATGCATACCCTGTGAACTTGTGTGCAGCTAATCGAGCCCTCTGCTCAGGTGCACAGGTGAACTTCTCCAGAACATTCTCCACCTGGCGAAACCAATCATCAAACTCCTTGACTTTGCCCTCTTCACCTGAGAATTCCTTCACAGCAGACTTATCCATATGTTTGTATCCACTCTCCATACCATCTGCTGCAGCAGGTGCCACCGGCTGGCCACCCTGCTGCTGCTGCTGAAACTGCTGGAACTGCTGCCACTGCAGAAAAGCCTGATACTGCTGGAACGCTGGGTTCACAACTGGTGGTACAACATTCTGTCCTCCACCACCTGGAGCATTATTCTCTGGTGCATTATTGTTCCCCTGACCATCGGGAATCTGCATCACCGACACATTGTCGGAGACATGAGTACCGGCATCATCCTCAGCATTGTGCTGTCCCTCGTGATCCATATCGACGCCTATATGAATGCAAATGAGTCAAAAATTCTTTAAGTCATAAATCCGGAAACAGGCTTAAACACAGAAAACACTTTGAAAACAAAGTTTAAGACACTTTTTGAAAACCAAGGATCTAAAGCCTGCTCCGCTACCAAGCTGAAACACCCGTGTCCCAATTTAACAATAAAATATCAAAACTTAAGGAAATTACCAAAATGCCCTTGAAACCCGGGACACGAAAATCAATATCAAAAACATTATCCAAAATCCTCAATAAAAAGAGATGTCATAACAACATAGTCAACCGGCTTAGCAAGCCTCAAATCAAATCCGGCATCCTGCCGAAGCATCATCAATAGTAAATCCCGGCAATCAGCCGATAAAATAATCCAAAATCAAAAGTGACATCTCAATATAAATCCAATGCAGCGGAAGAAATAAATGGAATAAAAATATGAGAAGCAAGACAGTATGCATGCCGACACTATGGATCCAACCGGGAGAACAAGCACGGCTACCTGCTGGGATGTCCACGTCCGTACTCCGGGAAAAGAAGAAAGTGACTGCACGCTATCTAAAGTCTGAAAAACAACGTTGGCGATTATGTGAGTCGCCTACTCAGTGAGCAATATATATCTAATTATGAGAGTGTGCAGATCAGGTCCGAAGGGAAAGCAGAGTAACAAGACATGCATGCAACATACAACAATCAGTACTAACATGCCAACACAATCAACAAACAATTCATTATTCTCCATCAGTTATGTGTTAAGTTTTCTTATTACTTTTTATTGTTCAGGGCCCCCTACTGTGTGCGTCGAGCTCGGTCCCGTCTCATGAGACAACCAGGCACGAAGCCCAAATAAACCAGGCACGAAGCCCATATAAACCAGGCACGAAGCCCAACATAACCATAGAGAGAGAGAGAGAGAGAGAGAGAGAGAGGGAGGTAGAAAGGGGGAGGTAGAAGGAGGGAGGTAGAAACCGGTCATCACAGACCCACATGCAAATCTGCATAACACTTGCTAACCCGCAAGCAAACCCGAGGGGTATCACTTCCCGCTCGAAACAACCGGTCATCAGCACACAGTAGCCTAACTTCTACTGTACATTATCTTTATTCACAGATTATGAGTTTATGTGTGCCATTAGCTGTGATCTAACAGGGTAGTGTGATAAAGACATCTCAATCAGATAACCGGGTCTCCGACCCACAACACATCACACAAAGCACCCAAAATCACATCACATGTTATAATCCATAACAAATCCAACATCCTGCTCATAAGCAAATAATACACTTAGGCACACAATACAGATTACAGCATGTTAGCAAACAAGCATGCAACTCAAACAAACCATTCCAACGAGCTCATGCAAACAAACATAAAAAGACATATAAAGTCACCTCAACGACGATTGTCCTGTGGAGTCTTTCCCAAAACCGATCCACCAGCTCCCGAGGTAACACCCGTGCCTGAATACCGGCACACACAACAAATTACAAAACAATAATCACAACTGTGCATGCATGTACCTATATGCTCAACTGAGTTAAACCCGTCCCAAGTTAGTCGACTATGTAATTCCCGGGTCTAAACCCGACTTAATGTTCTCTTCACCAAACTCCGAGTAACGGGACCTAAGGTTCACCGGGCTTAAGCCCAACTAAGTCCAAAAGTAATTCCCGGGCCTATGGCCCACTCTTTATATCGTTTATGAATTCCCGGCCTAAGTCCAATCTAAGCCCAATTACAATTTCCGGGCCTAAAGCCCACTTCCTCAAGTCCTTAATTAACCAATTATATGATTGGGCTCAAAGCCCGTTACTTAAATCCAAAGTTAATCCGATGTCCAAAGATTCCCGGCCTAAGGTTCTACCCGTGTCGGTATTTACCGGCCTAAGGTTCTACCCGTCGGTTTCCACTAAACACAATTAAATACAAAACCCAATTCCGAATATAAGTACATGCCATTAATGTATACAAATTACACATTAAAGTATACCGTTAAGTGCCGGAAATAACACCCGAGTCTTCGCCGGAAAAATTCTCGAGCCTTCGTCGGAAAATTCCCGAGCCTCGTCGGAAAATTCCCGAGCCTTCGCCGGATTCCGGTCAACTCGCCGGAAACACCCAAAAACACCAAATCGACCCCAACGAATCTGCCCACACACATCAGCCATCCATTCAACAATCAAACAACAATACTACAACGTCAAACAGAACTCTACACGGGTCCTTTTGAAATTCGGAATTGAAAAGAAACGGATGGGAGAGTGAGTCCTTACCCGAAACCTCACTGCCGGAACCGAACACTGCCCTCTGCCGGCACCAGACGTGACCCAAACACACACAGCAACCCGAGCACCTCTCTGCCCGTCACACACCCACACAGTCCACGCGCACAAAGGCGACCCCAACAACAACAATCTGCAAACCCGACAGACAACACAGCAAGCCACAACACAATCACCACAACACCGCATAAACCCGCCCCCGTCCGGCCACCACCCAACAGCACACAATCGACACAACCACAAACGAAACCCATCAGCATAACAGAACCCCAAAAGAAATGGGAACGAGAAAGAAGAGGAGCGGCGCTTACCTGTAATCAACGGACACGGCGGCGGCGCTGGCGGTCTCGGGCTCGTCCTCTGCTGTCTACCTCGCCCCCGTTCGTCCTCGGCGGCGTGAAGCAGAAGAGGAGGAGATGAGAGGAAGTGATGGCGGCGGTTTTTCTTGTGGGTTCGTGAGAGAGGAAAGGAAAGTGAGGAAGATGGGATGTAGGTGACGACGGGAGGAAAAGAGGGAGAGTGAAGTGAGGAGAAAGAGAAGAGGAAGAGAGGGCGAGAAGAGAAAGAAGAGCAGGGAGAAGAAGGGGAGATGGGGGCGGCGGCCGTCAGGTGAAAAGAAGAGAATAAGAGAAATAGGAGGAAGGAAGAGAAAAGAGAAATGGGAAGGATTTTTAGGGTGAGCCGGCCCCAGTTCAAAACGACGTCGTTTTGGACTGGGGCGCGGTCAACCTGCCCTAGTCAACATTGTCTTTTTTTTTTTTCCAAAACGACGTAGTTTCGATAGAACCCATATTAAACTCCGCGTTTCACCCCGATTTCGAATCCGTTTTCCGCGGGACCCGAACCATGAACAATACCAACTTAAAATTGATATTTCCAAGGCATAATAATTTACTTCCTCGACTAAAACTCGAAAATACCTCAAGGGTAAAATTGGAATAAAAATTTCGAAAATTCCGAAAAATCAAATTATGAAAATTCGGGGCGTTACATATGGTTCAACCCTGGTCCAACCACGGTCCAACCATACCCCGGTCGAACCATGTGTGTGACCCTGTAGGCACTTGTAACGTCCGGCAATAATTGTAAAAACTCATTTTACAATTATAAGCAAAGAGTGGCGTCTAGCAACACATCATTGCTACCCGAACGACAAGATCAGTACTGATTCTCTATGCCTTGGAATATGTAATCGTCCCTTCGTCCCATTATCTAGATCAAACACGAGGCATGGAATATGTCAATCTCGTATATGTTTAATCTATGTTTCTTGATCCCCGAGTTAACTGTATAAAACGGATACCTGTGATATCACCATATCACCTAATCCGAGCATGGGCATGCATTTAACAGTTCAACTCTATCAAGAAACCATACGATAATATACCCGTTATATGGGTCGGACGAATCCCCTCTTGATCAATGAAAACCCACTATATACTCGGCATATACCCAATGATTACCCTTATGTCCACCCAGTTACGGATGACTAGGAATAATATCAAAGTACATGATTCATATGTTGGATACCTTGACGATCTCAGGTCGGAGGACAATTACATCTATAAGAACCACTAATGACATACATATAACGTTCCATGTAGTGTTCTTATGTGGGTCGGTCCAGTCCATAAGTTCTCCAACTTGTACCCGTATGTAGAATTCATATCACATATGCAATTCTCAACATACGCTAGTCTTAATTTATTATTACAACCCATCCGTAATAATAATCGACTAGGGACATTTAAGAATATGAAATATTCTAGGGTTATAAGTATGTCCAAGCGTTTATCTCATAAACGATACTTATTGGAATAACCTTAATGTGTATACATGACAACAAATAATCATCCATGATTGGCTTTTGGGCATTTTACACTAACATGAAGATCTTATATCTTCGTTTCTAATTAATTTTTTATTTAGCTCATATAGCTTTAGAAGCAACTTAATGCCTAAAAAAAAAGAAAATTAAATAGATGTAATTGGGCATAATGAATAAAATGATCAATAACATGCTTGTTGCCTAGTCCAAACGTTAATGGACCCACAGATGCCCAGCGGACAAATAGCAATGAAGTGCTGGCTTCAATCACTTTACCGAATGTTCAATAATCGGCAAGATAACACTAACAAACAGACAATTCGACTTTTATAATACTAGGAAGCAAACATTATTTGCTAACCTTGGAATTCTCTGTTGATCCATATGACCAAATCTAGCATCATTCGGTAATAAGATTGAAGCCATATAAAATTGAACCAGAATCAACTTTATAATTTGTCATGAAAGCATGTATAGTTACTAAAACCAAGACATGTCAGAAAAGACATCTATCATGTAATATCACATACATATATGAGTTTTTAAGCAACAATTTATTGTTGCCACTTATATGTCTAAACGTTTAATCTCCATGTGAGACTCAACGTTGATCAGATATCACATCTCTATATAATATAATGTGACGCTATTGAGTTTATAATTCACTAAGAATTATATTCAGTTACTCATTATAAAACTGTCGCAAACACAAAGTTTGCTGGCTCATGCAAAGTAAAGTACCTCATCGTACTACCCAATTTCGTCATTGGGAAAATGGCCCTTTTGGTCATCATTGTAACACTTTTGTTACAACAGTACTTTGCATTGTATGGTTTGTCCTACTGATCTGTTTCCAATTTTCATGACTATATGGATGATCACAAGAGCGCTTTTGCTCTACCAGCACATATTGGAATACTAAATTTCAAATTTAATAATTGTTTCTATTAAGCAACAACCCTTTGTTGAGCTATGCGACAATAAGTTATCTAGAAACAATTATATTTAACAAATAAAATATACATGGGTTAAATATAAGGTATAATATTCAACATACATACATGTATAATGCTAAGCTTCGATTGGCTAAGTTAATAATCACATGCATAACCCGGAGTCGAAACTTCACTATGTTCCCACTCATCGTCCTAAAGTTGAATGCATAATGAAAATTAATTTAACAAATAACACAACTAAGCATTAATCAAGCTCCAGAAAACATATTTGTCAAGCACAATTTTATATCCCATGTGGATTATAAGTTGCACAACCCAACAATGTTAAACTAATTAACTTGTACTTGCTAAACTAATTAGGATTTAATTCATGATGTTAAACCAATTAACACTAAATCAGGTATCGTATATTACTCATGTTAGAATAGTTGGGTAAATATTTGCCAAATTCACAAAGAAAATAGTCTAGAAATATTCTGATTGTATTTTATTGGTGACAACAACATAAATACAAAATTTATGTCAAGAGAATTAGCCCGTGTGACTAATTATCTTTTTTCTGGATCTTTTTTAAAAAATATTGGAACCCCTTCATAATTTTATTCTAAGCCGTATGCACCATAAAATAAAATTTAAGTTGAGCGTATGCCGGGAATCGAGTCACCGCTGTGTGCAGTGATCCGCGCCTCGCCGCCGTCTGCAACGTTCCGCGCCTCACCGTTGTCTGCAGCAACTCATGCCCTGTCTGCCGCCGTGTGTAGCGTGATGGGGATGGGTAATGGGTTTTGGCTCTGCACTGTTCTCCAGCAAGAACACAATTCCAAAACTTTTTTTTTTATTATCATTACTTCACCAATAAAAAAAGAACAATATTCACCAAAAAAAATAATACAATTGATTGTTGTCCTCGATCAATTACACTTACACAGGTTAATCGATTTGAGCAAACATTCAATCGGATATTGTGAAGAATATACAACAAATCAATCGTATATATCGATTTCGTTTGTTTATAGAAATACAATTCCGTAAACAGTCAATTAATTAGAATTATAAATTAACTGAACTGTACGCGATGAAACCAATTTTTGACCAACGAAATTGAACTAAACAATCCACTCTAATTGACCTTGCAATTGATTTTAGATTTCCACAAAATCAATAAAATCAACTTGAAAACAAGCCTAGGGCTTCGCTAACAAAGTGGGAATCTATACACATAAATGTAGAATAGATAAGCACACTTAATTGTAGGAGTGAAGCGGAAGCGTTTGTCAGGATCGGGAGCCACGGCTTGGATTATTGGTCGGTGGAGACCGTCAAAGTGTGTCGGATCGGTCTCCTTGTCTCCATGGTATAAATCACTAGATTGCAGTAAGCAGGTTATAGGTAAGTTTTCCCAACTAACGTGTATTTCATGTAACATGGATGTTACAGTCTCCCCTTGTGGTGGCTTATATAATATACAAATTGGGCCTAAGTGAGCACCCCTCATGGGTGGACTCACTATTTTCCAACAACTCAAAACAAATAGCTTCACTTTGTTTTGTGCCTCCAAGTGCCATAAGGACTTCAAAAAACTGGAGAGAGCCTGAGAATCTGAGGCTGCACTAATATTTCCTTGCACCTGACATGTATATTCAAACTGCATTCTATATGCTGTGTTGACAGTAAAGTTACCATCATTGGTGTAAAACCATCTAAGAACATCAGGTTTACTATTGCAACGGAGAGGAATACTACTAATAGCTTGAGCCTTATTGGAAGGGAAAACTACCTTCACAAGTTGTAGCTTCCACTCATGAGAACTATCATCAATCAAATTAGCAACTTTAGCAGGAGCATCCCTCCCAATAGGATGAGGTATTGTTGTAAAACTCCAAGGAATGAGCAAAGGATCCTTCCATATGTCCATTTTCCTTCCATCTCCAACTGTCCAAATTAACCCACATTTCAGGACATCACAGGCTAGCCTAATCCTACGCCAACTATAAGAAGGATTCCTTCCCAGCGGGGCCTCCATAAACGAACAATTTGGGAAGTACCTAGCTTTAAAAGTCAATGCAAAGATTGAGGAGTCATCCTGCATAAGTCGCCAGCCCTGTTTTGCCAGCAGCGACAAATTAAAACACTTTGGAACGTGGAATCAGAGTCCGCTATGAGCCTTGGGAAGACATAGATGACTCCAACTAATCCAATGCAACTTTTTCTCATTAGAGCTGCTACCCCACCAAAATTTTTTCATTAATTGGGCCAACTCTTCATATAAGGAATCCAAAAATTTAAAGACACTCATAGCATAAGACGTGATCGCTTGAGCTACCGCCTTAATTAAAACTTCCTTGCCAGCTTTAGGAAATAAATTTCCTTTTCATCCCTGTAGTCTGGACCACACTTTCTGTTTGATATCATCAAAAACAACTCTCCTGTTGCGGCCCACAAAGCTTGGCAGTCCCAAATACTTCTCCCCTCTTGTTTCTTTTTGAATGCCCAAAATCCATAACAAGCCTTCTTTAAGACCTGGATCACAGTTTGTGCTGGAATTACTAATGATTTATTTTTATTTACACACTGGCCAGACCACCTTCCATACTCCTCCAAGATACTCCTCAGTTCCCTTGCCATATCAAGCAATGCTTCACAAAACAAAAAACTATCATCTGAAAAGAATAGATGGGTAAACAATGGACCTCCTTTACATATTGGAACTCCTCTAATAGCATGCAACAATTTAGACATGACTTCAGAGGAAAATAAAAATAGATAAGGAGAAATGGGATCTCCTTGTCTAAGGCCTCGACTAGCTCTGGATTTTCCTGCGACTTCCCCATTAATTTTAATGGAGAAAGATGCTGCGTTGACACACATTTTTAGCCAGCTAATCCATTTGTTACAGAAGCCCATGCATCTTAGAACCTGCCAGAGAAAAGACACAGTGATATGCCTTTTGGATTTCTAACTTTACTGCCATGTATCCCATCTTGCTACTTCTATTTAGCTTCAAAGAATGTGTGAGTTCATATGCTACAAGGATGATATCAGTAATAAATCGATTCGGAATGAAAGCACTTTGATTAGTAGTGATTAGCTTCTCCAACCACGGTTTCAACTGATTGACGAGGACTTTAGAGACAATTTTATATAATACGTTTCAGAGGCCGATGGGTCTCAGCTGATGCATTGAAGTCGGGTTTTGAACTTTTGAAATCAGCACCAATTGTGTGCAGTTGACATCTAAGGGTAATTCACACTTCTGGAGGCAATCATCTATAGCATGGAATAAATCATCACCAACTACATTCGAGTATGCCTGGAAGAAGGCAGGAGACATTCTGTCAGGGCCTGGCGATTTCAGTGGATTCATCTGGATTAAAGTTCTTTTAATTCCATCCTTTGTAACTGGATGAGCAAGGTCAATGTTAACTTCATCTGCAACAATTTAGTTAATAATATCCAGAGCATCATGACTGAATTCATTTCCACAGGATGTGAATAGCTCCTGAAAATACTCACATGCCATATCACCAATTCTGTACGGGTCAGTCTCAACATTACCATCCAGTTTATGAAGTTGCTGGATTAGATTCTTCTTGCTTCTAGACGAGGTCCTGCGATGGAAATATGTCGTATTTTTATCACCCTCTGCCAACCAATGGGCCTTCGATCTCTACTTCCAAAGTATTTCCTCATTCTCCAGCTGATCATCATATCTTTTCTGCAGATTTCTCAGATCACTGAGCACTTTATGTGTAGGAGGTAAATCTGAAACTCTATCCATCTCATCTCTCAGCTTCCTCAAATTACTCTAGACATTGCCAAAATGGGTTCTATTCCACCGTTGCAGACAAAAAGCAGTGTAAGATAGTTTACCCACCATATGTGATAGGTTAGGAGATTGACCAGAATTCCTCTAGCATCTTTCAACTAATTCCCTGCAGAATGGTCTTGTCATGCCCCCGCCTAAATGCGACCGACTAGGTACCGTGTGCACCTACAACGTGCCACAAGACACCCCAAGGCCTATACTCATCCTCACACAAGCTAGTCGCCTTTGCATAGCGGGATACTAACCATAACATATGCGCAGCATAAACGGAAGCAAACCCAAACAAAAGTAAAGGCAACACCGATACTAAAAGTATCAAAACTCAATATCCGTCATGTTATAATATTCTGCTACAAGGGGCACTAACTCATGCTACATAGGGACTTAACCTCTTTAGTGAATAAGTAATACAATACATTAATTAAAGTAAACCGAATCGGCTATACCCATCAACCTATAACCCGTACACTCAATCTCGCACCTGCAAAACAAGGGGAGAAAACGGGGCGTGAGTATAAACTCAGTAATCAGAGTAGACTTACAAGCAATAATCAACAATACACACTAGCGGCAAATAGCATCCAACATCAAGGCCATCACAATGACCAAGCGGCCATCACAGTGACCAAGCGGCCACCACCACCGCAAGGTCCATCGATACATATATATACATAGCTCCGATACATATATGTTTTGCTCCAATGCAATGCAATGCATGAATGTGCAAGTGCTTAGCCCTATTATGGGCACATCAGTTTAGCCAAGGCATATCATCTCATCATCAGCTTTGCAAGAATGGTGCCACAATCATATAGCACCATCCGTGCTATTACCAAGCAATTGAGCATCTACCAAGCAAGTAGCACCATCAATCATCACAAGTAAGCAACCCCACTTGCCAAACTATTAGACACATTCAAGCCAACCATTCCAAGCCTTTGGAACCCTTGGGCATGCAGGGTTCATACTACCTTATAACATATACATAAATATGCATCACAACTCAATATAGCAAACAAAGAATATAAACCACAATTTAATCACTTAAATCATCCTTATAGCAATTCGAGTAGAATCTGCCCTGCACCAGCAGAAACTTCACCGAGACAAATGCTGCAATTCTAGGTAGAAACAGCCTTGGGAATCAACATCAATGTTGTAGCCCTATTTCTCAGCTTTCCAGAGCCACTAAGAACACTCAATTCTAAGCTCTGTAACTCCTGATATGGCTCCTATAAAAACTCAGGGTCAAGCAGCAGGTCTGCTGTAGAATAGTCAAAGATATGAAAGTTAGCTAACTTTGGGCTTTGGTTTCACTCAATTTCAACCGGTGGTTTGGCCAGAATCCTCTTTCTAATAGGCAAGGGTCTGTCTGCCCGAGAGCAGAATCACCCAAGCCTCACCTCTCTTTCTCTCCTCTCCTCCTCTTTCTCCTCTCTCTCTCTCTCACTCACTAGAAAAAATTTGGTCTGATCAAAATGGGTGAAAGGTGCCTGCTTCACCCTGTTAATGCATGGGCAAGTAGGTGAGTCAACACCCACTTGCCACCTCTTGCCCAAATTGTGCCACTTGCACAAGCACGAGGTTGTGTTCCATCATTTGATTTGTGATATTCAACCTACCAGCTTGCACACCAAACTCCTTCAGTAGCTTATTCCCAAGCCACATGGCTAGTTGTGATTGGTCGGTTTGGCCAATTACGTATTTACCCTCATCGAGCCCAATTGTGCACCGACGAGCACACCAATGCCCCGGTTGTGCACCATTTCGCACCAAATCACGCCAACCGATAATCCCCTGGGCCAATCGTGCCTCTAACACCAAATAATCACATTCCTAATGTTTCTCGTTATTTATCGACTAATAAAATAAATTGAGCACTCGGAACACCAAACTAGGCCAACCGTGCCATCGCATCACTACGAACTCAGTTGTGCGCACTAGGCCAAGCCTATGCTAACTATTGTCCTCAATCCGACACCATTTCATGTCACCGAGCCTAAGCCCATACTAATATATACACCAACACTATTAACATTATCCACTTTCTCTCGAATACATGATCCAACCTACACGAAGACGGCTCTCCACATGGAACTCAACCTCCCAAGTAGCCTCAATAAGAGTATGACGGCTCCATCTAACCAAAACCATAAGATTAGTATGACGCGCTAACTATCGTATTTCTGGAGCCAGATTCTCCACCATCTCAAAAATAGGTCAAATCATTAGGCCTCCTGATGCGTGCTATCCGCAACGGGTTCCTGCAAGTGCACAGGGTGGTTGTAGTACTTATCAAGGTCGTTTCCGCAGGGACTGGGTTGAGCCTGCTACCTTTTAAATAGACAAATTAGGCTAAAAACAAACAAGTAGAAGTGAGTTTCGGGTGAATGCTGATTAAACGTAAAATAAATAGTGAAGTAAAAGTAACAGTATGGTAGAAGTAGAAAAAGATCAGAATAAGTGAAGTCTTAGGCATCCGGGGTTCACATGTCCTGTCTCATGCTTTAAATTGCGCAACAGCGTCACAACATGCTGAGCCTGTTGACGGCCTGTGTTTAATAAAATGTCTTGAAGGGACTCCCAACCTGGTGTACTATCAACGACTTTCAATTTTATTGATAGTTACATAAGCTTCCATCTACCCCCTGTCACTAGGATAGACATTCACTTACAGATGAAGTTTGGTGCTGGTGCTAATTACCCACAGTCTCTCCCTATCTTCTCTCGAATGGCTGGGGAGTGAAGGTTCATTACTATTGGTCTAGAAACTATGGCTTCACTTCACGGTCCTTCACCTAGCTGCCACTTAGTTAAAATAGGCTTCTCAGTAATCAATCAAGAATCATATTAAAAATAGTGTTATCTCCTAGACTATGTTGTGACAGGCTGAGGCTGTGCTGGGCCTGACGACAACATAAAGTCAATTATAAAAAAATAGGTTCTTGCAGGCGCTCTCAACCTATACTGCACCCACTTGCTTTCACTCACAGGTGCCTCCCATGATTCTCACCCTCCTAATGCTTTCGCGTCGGTCACATACAAGGGATGAAGAATGGTGTTGAGGTCAGTTCCTTAATTAACTTCTAGCTTCTGCCAAAAGCTAAAAACTAAGAGCTGATTGTTGTTTTTCCAGCAACTATGGCTTCACCTTTCGGTCCTTCACCTAGCTACCTGTAATCATGCATGGGTTTGGCCAGAACTCAAACATGTATCAAGTATGCAATAACCAAAGAGCAATTTATTACATAAAAACCAGAGACATATTGCATCCCTTCAACCTAAGACGACTTGTTTAATTCATGCCCAGAATTACAGAAACAATGAAAACAAAGGTGAGCATAGGGTTTGGAACAGATAGGAGGTTAGGGGCGACACAATTTCTGCAACAAAAGTTGCAGAATCGTGCACCCCTTGAAAACCCAAAATTCTGGGTTTTTAACCCCTGTTCCAAACCTTCAATGGTGTCTCTAAAGGTGTATGTTTCTCTCGATTAATGGGATTTTTTTTCTCTCTTCTTCTTCCTTCTCCTTTATATTTATGCAGCTCCTGTTTTCTTCCTTCTTACCACTTGCTGGAAAGTATGGGAGTTGGGTTGGTTGGCTTTTAGTTGCCATCATGTTGTCAGGATAAGTGCCATGGGACGCGTGATGATAGGGTGCAATTTGCTGGCTTGCAGGCTTTAGGGGAATGATTGGAGGGAATAATAGTTCTTGAAATGGGCATTCCTCTTGGCAATATGATTATTATTCCCTCTACCAAAAGGTCCTCTGAAACAGTCAGGATGCGCTTGCAGGTGCTATGATTTCGAGATAAGCAAGTGGTGCAATTTTATATTCTTTCTACAATTCTCTGGGTTTTGCAGGACACATAGGTTGAGCCTATGCTGGGTATGTTTGCAGGCTTTCCCTTGACTTCTCCTCCAATCGATCTCAACTTCTTCTGCTGATGATGAAGTGTCAGAAGTACTCTTTAGATAGAGGCAAGGACAATGAATTTCAATGAAGATCCTGTGATTTGAAGATGGTTAGCGGCCTTCAATTTTATTTGCAGTGATCAACAGCCTCAGGCACAGGCTCTGGGGCTCCGACACAGGCTCATGCTGTGGCAGAGGTTGTTTCTTCAAATTCTTCAATGAAATCCTCCCGAATTGATCGAAATGCACCTGAAATCACTAATCATACAGTAAGGGATGGATTTTGTTGGAATATGGTGGAATATTACATAAAAGGCATGTAATCATAACGAAATCGGGCAAATTATATCTTAAATCATGCCCAAAACTAGGCATATTTCACATACATCACCTCCACCTTTATCTTGAATATGTCACATCTCAGATCAGATCGATAATCGCTCAGCATCGGGACATGGAGTACAACGTGTATGGGAGACAGATCCTCCGAAAATCAATAATATACTAGCGGATCAACCCACTCACACTGATCTTAATGGATTAACAAAATAAGGGCTCAATGATAACATCCAGATGTTAGTATTTTTATGATGGTTTTGAATGGCTTTTACTATGTTTTCTTAATCAATTATGTGTATAACCTTTATATTATTGTGTGTTTTCATGCATTGTGTCAATTAGTACTTCAATTTTTCTGATTAAGTGTTTTTATCAGGAACTAATCGATTTTATTCAAGAATGGAAGTTTTGTAGCCAAGTTTTGGAAACCAGACCCAAATTAGGAAACTTTTATGCAATGAGCACAGTTGAGTATTTTGGAGACTACAGAAGATCTAGACATCGAAATCAAGTGAGACTAATTGGAGATGAAACTAAACATCCATAGCTTTTCAATGACATAAATTTAATAATTTTTGGAGTTGTCTACTGGGAGGAGCATTCAGTCGATTCCAACCCAAAATGCAGATTTTTCTGTACCGACCCAGGCCCAGTGTTTTGGCGATATATCGAGCTACAGAAGTCCAATTGAGTAGTTTTTTTTATGAAAATAAATCTGAGAGAATTATCTGGAACTTTTATGAAGAGCCCAAAACCTAGTTCAGATGTCTTCTAATCATTGAGTGCGGTGAAATTTTCGGGTCAGAAAATAGGCAAAAGTCCAACTTGGAGTGCAAGTCAAGAATTCAATTACCATTCAAAGAAGGAGAGCCTAAACCGACTTTCAGCCTTAAATCCAGTATAAAAGGACCCTTTGGGTCGACATATTCAGTAGGTAGAACTCAGAGGGCAAAGCTCTCCCGAATTGGTTAGTTATTAGGTCACACACTCTAGTAGGGTTAGGGTTTTCTACTCTTTTGGATCCTCTAAATGGTGCCGAATTTCTCATCCAATTTTCATGGTTATTCCCAACAATAATTCAACATTTTTTCCAGCAAGATTTGAAGGTTTAAAGAGTCACAGAATCACTAGGTCAAGAGCAGCAGAAATCATCACCAGAGGAGCACAAGTCGACGCCATCATCACCAACAGAAACCGGCCAACCGACTTCACTACTCTCTCTTTTATCGTTTTTCTTTCTGTCTTCTTGTTTTCTTGATGAATTCTTATGAAATAATGATTGATTGCCATTTTATTATGAGGAACTAATTCTCTAATCTAGGATTAGGGAAGTAGCCAATTACTTCTATGGTTTTATAATTGATGGATTGAGTTTATTGAATTATTTGTGTTGATTGTTCAATCTATGTGTGCCGATTTACCTATCCACTATGGATTGATTCTTATTGATTGCAAGATGCGAGAGCTGTGCGATTTATATGATGATACGTAGAAGAACATAGAATGATTGATGCTAAAATATGCGAGAGCTGATAGTTTCTTAGGGCTTGATTAATTGTTTAATGCTTAATGAGTTTAATATGGATGCTAGGCTATCCGAGAGCTAGGTACTAATCTTTGCTAGATATTTGATTCAACATGCGAGAGCTGAGGATTAAGACATTAGAAACAATTGCCCACAATCACACATAACCCAGTAAATTTCGACTCCATTAATTATAAACCTAGAAAGTATTTGTGTGAACCCTGATTTCCTAGATTGCTTTAGATATTGATTGAACACTACATTAGATTATGTTTGAACTTTTTATTTCTTTCTGTTAGCCTAGCCGACATCACCTACATCACCTTTTGAATGATTTTCTTAGATAATAATTATGTTAGCAAATCAATCTAAACGGTTGACTAGTTAGTACTTGATTCCTTGTTCCGTGGACCGACATTGATTAGACTACTACACTACATAGTACACTGTACGGTTGCAGTTAACAATCGTTGCGTTTGCTCGTGAGATATTTTGTGTGTCGTGTTGTGAATTGATCAAGAATTATAAATTTTAAAACTCATGCACAAAAATAACGCATCAGGCTTTCTAGCGCCATTGCCGGGGAACAAACGGATTAATACTAGTGAAAGAACAACTTTATTACTCTAAGCTTTTATTTTTTGCATTATTTTTATTTTTATTTTCTTTTATTTTCTTATCAATTTTTGTTTTTTTTATATTTAGTGTTGTCGATTTTGGTTGATGCCAAAGACAGGACGCAGTGCTTCATCGAGTCCTGTTCCATAAATCAATCCGGAGATCGAGAGAATCTTACACAAGCAGTTGCGCGACAATAGGAAGAAGGAAAAGCAGAAACAAGTCGTGGACCCTGTGGAGTTTCTTCAAGACACTGAAAGAGAAGAGGAGACAGAAGTTGTAGCAGATAATTTCGAAACAATCATCATGGCAGAAGAAGGAAACAAGACATTGCATGACTACTCAACGCCGAGTTTGGATATACTGCAGTCTAGCATTGCAAGGCCAGCGATCAATGCCAACAGTTTCAAACTGAAAACAGCACTCATTCACATGGTGCAACAAGAACAATTTGGAGGCTTGGATAATGAGGGCTCGAATCAACATCTTCAGACATTCACGAAAATTTGCGATTTGATCACGATCAATGGGGCGACTGATGATGTTATTCGACTTCGATTATTTCCGTTTTCTTTGCAAGGCAAGGCTAAGAAGTGGTTGAAATCAGGAGCAGCTGGAACATACAAGATATGGGATGAGCTTTCAAGGGCTTTTCTCGCAAAATATTATCCACCTGATAAAGCAGCACGTATCCAGAGCAAGATTACATCATTCACTCAATATGATGGAGAAAGTTTCAGTGAAGCATGGGAACGTTATAAGGATCTTATTCAAGGATGCCAACAATATGGATTACCTGAATGGCTAGTGGTTCAATCTTTCTTCAATGGTTTAAACGAGCCATTGCCATGAGTTTGGATGCGGCATCAGGAGGGGCATTCATGGCGCAAGCACTAGACGTGGCGTATCAGAAATTGGAGACGATGGCGAGTAACAGTTACCAAAGCTCTTCACGATCAAACAACAAGCGAGTAGCTGGAATTCTTGAAGTGGAGACAGTGACAATGCTTAGTTCGAAGCTAGATTCTTTGAGTCAGCGTGTTAAATCATGTGTTGCTGCTGTTATGCCGAGTTTAATATGTGATAAATGTGTAGGTGCTGGACACAACTCTCAGAATTGTCCAACTGGAAATGAGTTGACCATTGAGAAAATGAATTACATTCACCAACGCGAACAATAACGAGGTCCCTACACCAACACATACAATTTGGAATGGAGGAATCATCCTAATTTTTCATGGAAGGAGAACAACCCGAATCAGCAGGGCAATTTTCAAGGGAATGATTATGGGCAGAAGAGTTCAAGCATGCAAATTTCGAAAAATCAAGACATGGACCTGACATCTATGATGAAAGCCATTATGGAAACCCAACGTATGCAAACAGAGATGATGCAAGGATTGAACAATCGGATGGCAAATATGTAGACTTATTCGAAGATGCTTGAGACACAACTTGCGCAGCAACCAGAGGCGATTATGAGGACACCTGGACACCTACCGGGACAGCCCACGGTCAATCCAAGAGAGCAGGTCAAGGCTGTAGCACTTAGAAGAGGAAAGCAATTAGATGATCCCTATCTACCGAAAGATGAATCCGACACCGTCATTAAGCAAGAAGAAGAGGATGAGCAACCTAAAGCAGATGCGCAATCAACAGAAAAGGAAGCAGAAGAGAAGAAGCAAGAACAAGAGAAGTGGATTCCTAAGTGAAAGTTAGCAAAGCAATAAAAAGAGCAACCAAAGGAAATATGGTCTGTAGTCAATGTTAGTGTAATATGCCCAAAAGCCAATCATGGATGATTATTTGTTGTCATGTATACACATTAAGGTTATTCCAATAAGTATCGTTTATGAGATAAACGCTTGCACATACTTATAACCCTAGAATATTTCATATTCTTAAATGTCCCTAGTCGATTATTATTACGGATGGGTTGTAATAATAAATTAAGACTAGCGTATGTTGAGAATTGCATATGTGATATGAATTCTACATACGGGTACAAGTTGGAGAACTTGTGGACTGGACCGACCCACATAAGAACCCTACATGGAACGTTATATGTATGTCATTAGTGGTTCTTATAGATGTAATTGTCCTCCGACCTGAGATCGTCAAGGTATCCAACATATGAATCATGTACTTTGATATTATTCCTAGTCATCCGTAACTGGGTGGACATAAGGGTAATCATTGGGTATATGCCGAGTATGTAGTGGGTTTTGATTGATCAAGACGGGATTCGTCCGACCCATATAACGGGTATATTATCGTATGGTTTCTTGATAGAGTTGAACTGTTAAATGCATGGCCATGCTCGGATTAGGTGATATGGTGATATCACGGGTATCCGTTTTATACAGTTAACTCGGGAATCAAGAAACATAGATTAAACATATACGAGATTGACATATTCCATGTCTCGTGTTTGATCTTGATAATGGGACGAAGGGACGATGACATATTCCGAGGCATAGAGAATCAGTACTGATCTTGTCGTTCGGGTAGCAATGATGTGTTGCTAGACGCCGCTCTTTGCTTATAATTGTAAAATTAGAATTTTACAATTATTGCCGGACGTTACAATTGCCTACAGGGTCACACACAAAGAACCGTTGATTCGAGCAGATGGTTGAACCGTAGTTGGACCATGGTTGGACCGGGTGTGGTTGGACCGTAGTTGAACCGTGGTTGGACCATGGTTGGACCAGGGCCAGTTTTGGGATCAATAATACTGTGAATTATTATTCAGACATACTTATTTGGTGGGTTATGGTCTGGTTGGGATTAGTGGGGGACAATGGTGGGCATCATCATCATCATTGGTCCACCACTATGGCCATTAGTGTTAAACTTTTGCATTATGGATGTGTGGGGATTTTTGTATTATGATCAGATCACACTACTCCCTTACTAACGTTTTGGCTCCCTTCCTCTGGCCTTGTGCTTTTGGTTTTTTAGACCTCACATTCTCCTCACCATCCTCTTCACTTTGTGAAAGAGAAGAATTAAAACACACACCCAAAACACTTAGCTTCCGGTTTACTCTTGCTAGCACATCAGTCCGGGGGAGCTCGAGCCTTGATTCGTGTGACGATCCCAAGTTGGTCACGGTTCGTGTGGATACCGTAGAGGGGCGAGGCTTTTTTCTGGCTCTAGCTGATTCCATACACAAGTTAGGTGAAAGATCCTAACCTTCCAGGTATGTAAAAATTGTTATACGGTTTATGCATGCTTCACTTGGTTCTTGGTTGAGTTTCCTTGTTTCCGCTGCTTGTTGTGCTTGTTATGAGTGTCATAATAGCTCTAGGGAAACTTACAGTGGTAGCGGAGCCTTCCTGTGAAGCTCTAAACCGTGTAAATGATTCATATATGATATGATCATCTAAGCATGTGTAGGAATCATCTTGTGTATGAGATATGCTAAGTGATTTTGAACATGAAGTGTTTTTGTATTGTCAAATGATATGCTGAGTTTATGTGGTATATGTTTTGCACCATGCCATTGTATGCATATGTTTGATATGTTTTCAGCATATATACATGATATGTTTTATGTGATAAGGCATGATCAGGTTGTGTTGTACTCAAATGTGTATATGTGATATATATGTTGTTGAGGTTGTTTTGTCAAAAGTGTTTTGACAACAAGCACTTGATTGGTATGAGATATCAATCAAGATGTTTTGGCGGTAGATCGAAGAGTTCGACTAAGAAAAACCGAGTGTCGGTTTACGTTTCGAACGATTGTCGTTCAAGCAATGTTTGGCCAAAACATCGATGTTGGTGTGACCAACATCGATGTTGGCATGAAGATTGGCCTTGGCCGAATCTCCAAAACATCGATGTTGTGTTTTCAACATCGATGTTCTCATGCTAACACTCAACAACATCGATGTTTAAATGTTAAACATCGATGTTATTTGAGCTCGGCCAAATTGGTTTGAGTTCCAGATCTCCAACAACATCGATGTTTGAGTGTCAACATCGATGTTCTTGAGTTCCAGGACCCAAACATCGATGTTTAAATGTTAAACATCGATGTTATAATGCTACTGCCAAGATATTGAACTTTCAAGTACTCAAAACATCGATGTTTTAATGTCCAACATCGATGTTTTTGAGCTACTGCCAAATGGTTTGGAGTTCAAGTACTCAAACATCGATGTTTAAGGTTCAACATCGATGTTTTATGCATTCGGCAACCTCCAACATCGATGTTTGATGGTCAACATCGATGTTTTGAGGGTTCGGCAAACCCCAACATCGATGTTTGCTTGAAAACATCGATGTTTTATGGATTCGCAAACTCCAAACATCGATGTTGAAGGGTTCAACATCGATGTTGTGGACTGTAGCGACTTCAACAGCAAATTGAGTACAGAAGGAGGCCGAATTGGTGTCTGGCCTGAACAGCAAAGTTGTAGCTCTACTTCTTAGCTTTCCAGGGACACCAAGTTTGCACCAATCAGAGCTCTATAGCTCCAGATATGGCCTGAATACTGAATGCTGCCAAAAGTTGGGAGAATTGGATTCTCATATCACAACATCGATGTTCAAGTTCAAACATCGATGTTTCACTTGTATTTTTGGTTTCCAAACTTACATAACATCAATGTATGCTTTGATGAATATATGCATGAGATGTATGTACATATATTGATGAAATATTAAGTTCTTAGTTGCCTTCCATGATGAGCACTAATCATTGCTTAGATCAACACTAGGTAGGTTTTGCCCTAGCAAGGTGCCTATGTTTATCCTAGCAAGGTTCGAGAGGATAATTGTAATATCCCGATTGCTTGTTGTGGGTGTGGACTTAACTAGGTTACCTTAATAGGATTAAGAACCTAGAGGCAAGGGTTGAGCAATGTCTATAAGATAGACTTGGACAAGGTGTTGTTCACTCAACTATCCAAGAGTTACATAGAGATGTAATTGACAAGAGTTGTCTACCTAAATAGCTATGATGTAGGCAATCAGCCCTCGCTGACTTATGTTGTAGTGAAATATGGATCTTGGCCTACTTATATAATTGTCTTGATTTATGTAGTAGGAGCACATTTAATAGAATTCCTTATTAAATGATTTGTATGCTTGACTATTACTTGTGTGAGTTGATCATTGTTGTAGAATTACCATGGCACAAAACACTAGCACTTTATTATTGCGATTGGTCCTTGAGTAGGACAAGCTGAATAGGAATAGTTTCCTAGAGTGGCATCACATTTTGAGGATAGTCTTCAAACAAGAAAAATTTGTATGTCCTTAAAGGGCCTGTTCCTAATGCACCGGCGCCTAATGCTTTTAAGGGCAGAATGAGAGGCTTATAAGAAGCATGTTGATGATGCATTGGATATTACATGCCTTATACTAATTACCATGGACTCTGAGATTCAGAAGCAACATGAGAACATGGGGGCGCTCGATATGATCGAACACCTGAAAATGCTCTGAGGAGAGCAAGTAAGGCATGGGAGGTACGAGACCTCTAAGGCATTGTTCCAATGCAAGATGGCTAAGTCATCACCCGTTTGACCTCATGTGCTCAAGATGTTTATATACATTGAGAGCCCAGAGGGTCTTGGTTTCCTTAGAGAAGGAAAGGGTAAAGAAAAGTTTGAGAAGAAGAAGAAACGTACCAAAAGGTTTGGTGCATGTGCATCTTCTATTCTCATGTGCTGAAACCCAACGGTGATGTTGCAAAGGTTGGAAATTGTTTCTGTTGCATCAAACCAAGCTATTAGAAACGCAACTACCCTGTTTACCTTGAAAAGATAAAGAAGCAGAAGGGAAGTGAGACTTCCGCATCAGGTATTTTGTTATAGAGGCTAATATCTCTACCTCTGCATCGTGGGTATAAGATACCGGATGTGGTTCTCACATTTGAGGAAGTGTGAAGGAACTGAGAAAGAGTGGGAGATTGGCTAAGGATTAGATAGACCTATGCCTCGGAATTGGAGCAAGAGTTGCTACATTAGCCGTAGGGACTTTCTATCTATCCTTACTGAATGGTTTGGTTTTAGAACTGGACAATTGTTATTATGTGCCTACCATAAGCAGGAATTTGATTTCTGTGTCTTGTATGGACAAGAAAAATTTTATTGAGAATAAAGAACAATTGTTGTTCTATTTATTTCAATGAAATTGATTATGATGGTGCATTTTAAACGATGGTTTGTATGTTCTAAACCTAGTAACACCTATCTATAACATTAATACGAAGAAGGTTAGATTACATGATTCTAGTGAAACCTATCTCTGGCATAGTCGTTTTGCCCATATAAACGAGACTCATATTCCTAAACTCCATAAAGATGGATATTTACACTCATTTGATTTTGAATCATATGAGACATATGAGTCATGTTTATTAGGCAAAATGACTAAGGCTTCCTTTACGGGTAAAGGTGAAGAGCCTAGGACTTGCTAGGTCTAATACATACTGATGTATGCGGACCTATGTCTACACAGGCTAGAGATGGTTTTCAATACTTCATTACATTTAGTGATGACTTCAGTAGATACGGCTAAGTGTATCTAATGAGACACAAGTCGGAATCCTTTGAAAAGTTCAAAGGATTCAAGAATGAAGTACAGAATCGACTCGGAAAAGTATTAAGATACTTCGATAAGATCGAGGAGGTGAATAGTTAGGCTGAGAGTTTCTTGATCATCTAAAGTGTTGTGGTATAGTATCACAAATTTCTCCTCCGAGTACACTTCATCAAATGGTGTATCTAATAGGAGGAACCGAACCTTGTTGGACATGGTTCGTTCTATGATGAGTCAAGCTGACCTTCTATTTCCTTTTAAGGACATGCATTATTGAGTGCTGCATTTCACTTAACCATGTTCCATCTAATCGGTTGGATAGACGCCATATGAGATATGGATTGGGAAGCGTCCCAATTTGTCTTTTATGAGGACTTAGGGTTGTGAGGCTTACGTGAGACGTGAAGCATCAGATAAACTCGACCCTAAATCCGACAAGTGCCTTTTGTATGATACCTTAAAGGGTATAGTTTCTATAATCCCATAGAGCACAAAGTGTTTGTGGCTCGGAATGCTATTTTTCTAGAAAGAATGTCTATTTCTAGAAGAATTAGTGGGAGGATAATAGAACTCGAAGAAATTCGAGATAAAGACGCTGAGATGGAACAAGAACAGGAACCACAAAGTGTTGTGGACGAGAATCCTGTTCCTGTAACACATGGACCGCGTAGGTCGGATAGGACTCAGTATGAGCCTGAGAAATATGGATTTCTCATGACTCATACCGGTGATGTGATGCTCATAAGTAAGGATGAGCCCACTTCCTATCAGCTGACCATTACGGGTCTTGACTCCAAGAAGTGGCTTGAAGCTATGAATTCGGAAATGGAATCCATGTATCAAAACAAGGTATAGACCTTGTTTGATCCACCTGAAAGGGTAAAACCTATAGGGTGAAAATGGGTCGTTGTGAAAGACCGACATGGATGGTAATGTGATTACCTTTAAAGGGCAATTGGTTGCGAAAGGTTTCAAGCAAGTTCATAGTATTGACTATGATGAAACCTTCTCACCAGTCGCCATAGTTAAATCCATCCGGATTCTATTGGTTATAGCTGCGAGTTGCAAAGGTTCATTTGTGGACCAAAGCAAGCTTCAAGGAGTTGGAATCTTTGTTTTTAATGAAGTAATCAAAGAATTTGGTTTCATTAAAAGTGAAGATGATTCATGTGTTTACAAAAGGTTAGTGGGAGCACTATTGTTTTCTTGTTGTTGTAGGTCGACGACATCCTACTTATTGAGAATGATATTCCGACACTAAAGTCTGCAAAGACTTGGTTAAGAAAGAATTTCTCAATGAAGGACTTAAGAGGAGCTACCTAAGTGTTAGGNGGAAGCGTTAATGGGCTTGTTGTAAAGTGTTACAAAGATGCTAGCTTCCAAACAGACAGGGATGATTTTATATCGCAATCAATTTACGTGTTTTGTCTTGGATGTGGCGATGTTTGCTGGAAGAGTTTCAGGCAAGAAACAGTTGCCGACCCTACAACTGTGGCTGTACAAAGTTCCATTTGAGAACTTTGTATCAGATCTTTTGACTAAGCCTCTCACACAGCGTAAGCATGACGGTCATGCTGGATCCACACGTATTAGATATATGGATGATTGGCTTTAGTGCAAGTGGGAGATTGTTAGTGTAATATGCCCAAAAGCCAATCATGGATGATTATTTGTTGTCATGTATACACATTAAGGTTATTCCAATTAGTGTCGTTTATGAGATAAACGCTTGCACATACTTATAACCCTAGAATATTTCATATTCTTAAATGTCCCTAGTCGATTACTATTACGGATGGGTTGTAATAATAAATTAAGACTAGCGTATGTTGAGAATTGCATATGTGATATGAATTCTACATACGGGTACAAGTTGGAGAACTTGTGGACTGGACCGACCCACATAAGAACCCTACATGGAACGTTATATGTATGTCATTAGTGGTTCTTATAGAAGTAATTGTCCTCCGATCTGAGATCGTCAAGGTATCCAACATATGAATCATGTACTTTGATATTATTCCTAGTCATCCGTAACTGGGTGGACATAAGGGTAATCATTGGGTATATGCCGAGTACGTAGTGGGTTTTGATTGATCAAGAGGGGATTCGTCCGACCCATATAACGGGTATATTATCGTATGGTTTCTTGATAGAGTTGAACTGTTAAACGCATGGCCATGCTCGGATTAGGTGATATGGTGATATCACGGGTATCTGTTTTATACAGTTAACTCGGGGATCAAGAAACATAGATTAAACATATACGAGATTGACATATTCCATGTCTCGTGTTTGATCTTGATAATGGGACGAAGGGACGATGACATATTCCGAGGCATAGAGAATCAGTACTGATCTTGTCGTTCGGGTAGCAATGATGTGTTGCTAGACGCCGCTCTTTGCTTATAATTGTAAAATGAGAATTTTACAATTATTGCCGGACGTTACAAGTGCCTACAGGGTCACACACAAAGAACCGTTGATTCAAGCAGATGGTTGAACCGTGGTTGGACCATGGTTGGACCGGTGTGTGGTTGGATCGTGGTTGAACCGTGGTTGGACCATGGTTGAACCAGGGCCGGTTTTGGGATCAATAATACTGTGAATTATTGTTTAAACATGCTTATTTGGTGGGTTGTGGTCTGGTTGGGATTAGTGGGGGACAATGGTGGGCATCATCATCATCATTGGTCCACCACTATGGCCATTAGTGTTAAACTTTTGCATTATGGATGTGTGGGGATTTTTGTATTGTGATCAGATCACACTACTCCCTTACTCACGTTTTGGCTCCCTTCCTCTGGCCTTGTGCTTTTGGTTTCTCAGACCTCACATTCTCCTCGCCATCCTCTTCACTTTGTGAAAGAGAAGAATTAAAACACACACCCAAAACACTTAGCTTCCGGTTTACTCTTGCTAGCACATCAGTCCGGGGGAGCTCGAGGCTTGATTCGTGTGACGATTCCAAGCTGGTCACGGTTTGTGTGGATACCGTAGAGGGGCGAGGCTTTTGTCTGGCTCTAGCTGATTCCATACACAAGTTAGGTGAAAGATCCTAACCTTTCAGGTATGTAAAAATTGTTATACGGTTTATGCATGCTTCACTTGGTTCTTGGTTGAGTTTCCTTGTTTCCGCTGCTTGTTGTGCTTGTTATGAGTGTCATAATAGCTCTAGGGAAACTTACAGTCAAAGCTTATGAACCACAGGGCAAAAAGGATGAGCAATTTGGTAGATTTCTTGAACACTTTAAGAAATTGCATATTAATGTTCCATTTACTGAAGTTATTTCTCAAATGCCTGCTTATGCTAAATTTCTTAATGAAATTCTATCCAGAAAGAGGAGACTAGAGGATTTCGAGACAGTAGCTTTGACGGAGGAGTGTAGTGTAATCCTGTAGAACAAGCTGCCGCCGAACCTGAAAGACCCTGGAAGTTTCTCTATTCCTTGGAATATTGGTTCTATGTGCATTAAACGAGCTTTATGTGATTTGGGAGCCAGTGTTAGTCTTATTCCTAAATGGATTGCGGAGAAGCTAGATATTGGAGATATAAAGCCGACTACCATCTCTCTTCAGTTAGCAGATCGATCAGTTAAATACCCAATGGGGATATTAGAGAATATTCCGATCAAGGTTGGGAAGTTCTTTGTGCCTCTCGATTTTGTGGTGCTTGATATGGAGATTGATTTTCAATTGCCGATTATTTTTGGGAGACCATTCTTGGCTACTGCTGGAGCATAAATTGATGTTCGTGATGGAAAGCTTACTCTATGGTTTAGGAATGAGAAAATCCAGTTCATTGTCTTTCGTGCTACTGAAGGATCGCTTGAGGAAGATAGCTGTTTCCGAGTAGATTTTATTGTTGATGTTGTTAAGAAAGCGAGCAAAGTAACAAGTAGTGATGATCCACTTTAGAATTGCTTGGTGACGAGTGGCACTACTGAAGATGACAATTTGGAGATAGCCAAAAGTGCTGAAATTTTGCAGTTGACGCCACCGTTGGAAGCAACCGAAGACAAAGTATTTGAGTTGATTGAAGAAGAAAAGAAGGAAGATGTTCGGAGTGCGCCAAGGGTAGAGCTAAAACCTTTACCATCTAAGCTATGGTACGCATTCTTAGGACCCGACGCTGCATACCCTATTACTTTCAATGCTAAGTTGAGTAAAGTTGAGGAGGAGATGCTACTTGAAGTGCTTAGAACACATAGAAAGGCTATTGGATATTCTGTTGAGGATTTGAAAGGAATTAGTCCTACATTCTGTATGCATCGGATTTTGCTTGAGGATGGTAGCACACTGATCATTGAAGGGCAAAAGAGACTCAATGAGAATATGAAGGAAGTTGTGAAGAAGGACATTCTTGAGCTCCTTGATGTAGGGATTATTTATCCTATTTCTGAGAGTGAATGGGTAGCCCCAGTTCACGTGGTACCGAAGAGAGGAGGAATAACAGTGGTTAAAAATAAAGATGACGAGTTGATTCCAACGAGAACTGTCACTGGATGGAAAATGTGTATTGATTATAGGAAGATAAATAGTGCTACGCTCAAGGATCACTTTCCCTTGCCGTTTATTGATCAGATATTGGAGAGATTAGTTAAACATTCTTACTATTGCTATTTGGACGGATATTCGGGATTCTTTCAGATTCCAATTCACCCAAATGATCAAGAGAAGATGACATTTACTTGTCCATATGGTACTTTTGCTTATCGACGGATGCCTTTTGGGCTGTGCAATGCGCCGGCCACTTTTCAGAGAAACATGATGGCGATTTTCTCCGACTACATAGAGAAGATTATGGAGGTTTCTTTGGATGACTTTTAAGTCTATGGGAAGACGTTTGAGGATTGTTTATCCAACCCATCAAAGGTACTAGCAAGAAATGAGGAGACTAATTTGGTGCTTAATTGGGAAAAATGCCATTTTATGGTACAAGAAGGAATTGTCCTTGGGCACCTAGTTTCTGAATGAGGGATTGAAGTAGATCGAGCCAAGATAGATGTGATAGAGACCTTACCTCCACCGAATTCAGTCAAGGCAATTCAGAGTTTTCTTGGACATGCCGGATTTTACAGAAGATTCATTAAGGATTTCTCAAAGGTAGCTAAACCCCTTACCAATCTCTTGAATAAAGATGTACCTTTCGTCTTTGACGAAGATTGTTTGCAACCAT
Source organism: Turnera subulata (assembly GCA_028386065.3). Classification (NCBI taxonomy): domain Eukaryota; kingdom Viridiplantae; phylum Streptophyta; class Magnoliopsida; order Malpighiales; family Passifloraceae; genus Turnera; species Turnera subulata. Next base: position 90,845 of record JAKUCV010004818.1, on the reverse strand, counting down.
TCGACAAGCTCAAGAAGCAGCTGATTTTGGCACCTATCATTCAACCCCCTGATTATTCACTTCCGTTAGAGATAATGTGTGATACAAGCGACTATGCAGTAGGCGCAGTTCTTGGACAATGCCGAGATGGGAAGATGCATGCTATTTATTATGCAAGCAAGACGTTAGATGATGCTGAAGTTAATTATGCAACTACGGAGAAGGAATTATTAGCAGTTGTATTCGCAATTGACAAGTTCAGGAGTTACCTTTTGGGTTCCAAAGTGACTCTTCACACAGACCATGCTGCATTGAAGTAAATGCTCCAAAAAAAAGACGTGAAACCAAGACTTCTTCGATGGATTCTTATGTTGCAAGAATTCGACCTTGAGATCAAGGACAAGAAAGGAACAGAAAATTTAGTAGCTGATCATCTATCAAGATTGCAATTGGAGACAGATGAGAAGCAAGAGGAGAAGCCGATCAATGATGGAATACCTGACGATCACCTCGCCATAGTGCATGCGATTTCAACAAAGAAGCCTTCTTGGTTCGCCGAGTTTATTGACTATCTATATCGCATGGGATACATTCCGAATGATAAGAGCAATCATGGTTATGTTCAACATCAAGGCGACTTTCATGGGAGGCAATTCACCGAAAAGCTTCATGATCCACCATAACCCTCCAATGAGCAAGTCCAGCTAAAACGACAGTAAAGAAGCGCTGCGTGGGAGGCAACCTACAATTATAGGTAATTTAGTGTTTTGAGGCTTTTACTTTTTTATTAATTTTTGCTTTTTGTTTTTGAGTCTAAGCAGATTGCAAGAAGGAAGGAACTATATTTTTCAAGGAGGGATCAACTATACAAGAAGGGACAAGTCGATATATTCATCAAATTAACCAGAGAAGCTTTTCTTAAACTCAAAACTTTTACTTTTCTGTGTAATTTGTGTGATGATTTGCTTGAAGTGCTTTGTTTGAATTTATTTCTTTGATGCATTCATATAGAACTAGCACATACCCATGGATTCCTATGGCAAGTTCATAATAAACTTTAGGCTAAGTTTAAGGAGGCAATTTTTAGGATTAATTTTTAGGATTTCTTTATTTTTTTAGTACCCTAGGACTTTATACTTTTTCATAATATATTAAAAAGATAAAAAAATCAAAAAAAAAATTTAGAAAACAACATAAAAATTGAAAACAGAAAAAAATTGGGTATTTACTTACCAAAGGTGCATTAGGAGGACAAGTAGCGCACCAACGGGCTAGCCATGACGCACCAGCCGCGCATCAGCATGCACAAAGGCACACCAACGAGCAGGCCAACGCGCCCCAGCCGACCCACCAGCACGCACCATCGAGAGACCATGGCAAACCCACGGGCATGCCAACCAGCACCTGCAGGCGCGTCAAACCGGACCAAAGCGCTCCAAGGCACGCCAACACCAGCACCGACCCGAGAACAGCAGAGGCAATTCTTACTGACTCGAAAATTTTTTCCAATCCATTTAGCTGCCGACTTTAGTGCTTTAAACCCACCAAAAATATATAGGTTAGAATTCCTTTAGTTTTTAGGAATAGGTTTTGATTTTTTTTTAGGTTAGGGATTTTCTAATCATTGGAGAAATAGGATTCCTAGTGCAACCATACTTTGAATACTAGTTTGAGGGGGATTCCTAGTACCCATAGGACTAGAAGTCGGCACCAACACACAATTTTTCCACCGCCTCTAGAGCCTATAAATACAGCACACACCCCTCATATTTTTCCACACCAAAATTTTTCAAGCTTTAGAGACCTCAATACCTAGTGCCGATTTCACTACCCTAGATCCCTTTAGTTTTCTTTCAATTTTGTTTTCGTCTCCCTTTTCTTTCTTTAGCCCTAGTTTAAGAAGACTCCACCAAAGAACATCCCAAGGAGGACAACACCAAACCCTTGCCGACCAAACTTCACCATCACCAACCATGCCCCACGCTTTTACGGCCGTACCAAAGTTTACCGACTACAATCCGGGATGGATTTCCGATGAGGAGAAGGCTAGGTTTGACAAGTTGATTACGAGGCTGAACATTCCTACACGATATATTGATTTTGATGTGATTGAAAGATAAAATCTTGAGGAGCCGAATGGGCTATATTTGGCCAATGCAGGATTAGCCGATTTTTGCAAGATCAATGAGCCGTCATACATAGAGCTTACTTATGAGTTTCTTGCTACTTTTGGGTATGACATGGATCTCAAGAACGTCAACGATGAAGGCTATGTGAAGTTTAGGCTCGCAAGGAAGGAATATCGGATTAGCTTAATTGATTTCAACAAGAATATTGGTTTTGATGCCAATGGATGGCGAGTTCCTAGCCAAAATTTTAAAGGAAGTGTCATGATGGACACGATTAGTAATGATTTATACATTCCTGGCTCTGGCTTGGCTAGTGACTTGTGTATTAAGGACAATGCATTAAGGTATTTGCATAGAGTTTTGGCACGCTCTTTCTACAGAAGAACTATAGATGCACGCAAGGTGCACTGTGATGAGCTTTTTGTACTCTTTTGCATGGTACATGGGTACAAACTCGATGGAGGATTTTGGTTGCTGCAGAATTTTGCTCGCATTTGCAAGGAAGATGGCGAGATAGCATATGGAGGGCTGATCACTCGTATTATGAAATTCTTACGAATTAACTTAACACCCTACACTAGCCTCTTCTAACCTACACTTGAAATTGTGCACAAGTATGTAGCCGAAGCCATAAACTTAGACCTCCCTGAACCCATAGTTCCATACCCTTTCAGTGATAATGAGGTGTCTGATGAAGAATGTTTTTATGTGAGCACCCAACCTATCCACCGTAAGCCACTATCGTCTACATCATCTGTGGATTCCGACTCACCAAACATCTTTGACTTTCTCATAGGATGGGTAGCTAAAGTCGATGGCATCAACAACATAACCAAGACCACCGAAGCTATTGTATCCAACATGGAGAAATTGGTTGAGCCACTGACACGTTAGGCCGAGTTCTTTGCTCCAAATAGGATGAGCAAGAGAAGACCATTGCGCAACTTAGGAAGAAGCTAGGAATATTGAGAATAAGCTTGCCAAGGAGTAGTTTCATGCATTATCATTCTATGTGTTGTGTTTTTATTGCTTCATGTCTTTACTTTTATAGGATGCAGTAAATGCTAGTCATCCTCGTGGCAATTTAAATTTCATGTCAATTGTGTTTAATTTCGGTGTCATAAACACCTAGTGGCAATGCAATTTCGATTTCTTCTTACACATTGTGGTTGAATCTTATTTTCTTTCTTACTTGGATTATTTTTTGATTATGTTATACATGTTTCAATCTAAGTTTGAGGAGAGTACCTCTCCTATGTGCCTATCTTTCTATCTTTCATTTCTTTTTCTTTCTTGGCCAATGAGGACATTGTCTGATATAGTTTAAGGAGGGGGAACAAATTTCCTTGCAATTTGTTGGTTTTGTTATGTTTTGTTTAGTGTCAATAAAGAGCTTGTTTTTGACTTTAATATATTGAGTATGTATGTTTTTTATTCTTGATTACTTAGTACAAAGCCATTATTTTTCAAATTTTGTTTTGAACATCATTTTGCAAATTGTTTTTCAAATTACTTTTCAATTTCAATTTAAAAAAAAAAACGAAAAAATTTTCAAAAATTCAAAATTATTTTTCTTTATTTTTCAAATTGTTTTCAAACCCACCTTTTTATGATCAAGTTGAATTTTGTTGATGGATAACCAAGAGAGTTACTGTGAGTTTTCAAATTTCTTGCTTTTATATGCAAGAAGTTTAATTTTGGATTGATTTTGTATTCATGCTTAGTTATGATGAATTCATGCAAGTTCTAGCATTCTTTGCTTTGCATTTTTCGACACCTATGCATTGTTTTTCAAAATTTTGACGTCAACATATATGTCCTAGAACAAGTTTCAGAATTTTTTCAAAGCAAATTTTCCTCATAAATACTCAATGAAAGATATGATTTAGGCATTCGTTGTTTAAATCAACAAGTCAATAAAAAGCCTACCCATTATTATTACCCCTTGTTTAACTCTTTTGAGCCTAAATCATGATAGCCAATTTTTCTTTCTTTACCCACATTTACCCACCTTTAACCCTTTGAGACCTTATGGCTATCATTCTTTTCTTTCAATATCCATACCCTTTTTTTTTTCAAGATTCTTTAAGTGATTTTTGTTCTATGTATCTATCAAGATCTTTTCTATGATAAGTGTAATTATACCTCACTATTTCACATCCAAGGAGATATATGCAATGAAGATGTATGTACTTTCATTCGTTTCAAAGTTGTTATGAAAAGTCAAGCGCACAAAAAAAAGAACCAAAAAAGAAACAAAAAAAAAGAAAATAAAAAAATCGACAAAGTCGACACAAATCAAAAAGTAAAAAAAATATATATGTAATTTGCCTATGGGACTTGTTTTTCAAATTTTTTCATGACGTTAATTTAATTCTTCTATGCATATGGTTAGTCGATTATGTGTATAACCTTTATATTATTGTGTGTTTTCATGCATTGTGTCAATTAGTACTTCAATTTTGCTGATTAAGTGTCTTATATCAGGAATTTATCGATTTTATTCAAGAATGGAAGCTTTTTAGCAAAGTTTGGAAACCAACCCAATTTAAGAAACTTTTATGCAGTGAGCACAGTTGAGTACTTTGGAGATAGCAGAAGCTCTAGAGATAAAAGTCAAGTGAAACCAGTTGGAGAAGAAACTAGACTTCCATATCTTTCCATTGATATAAATTTCATAATTTTTGGAGTTGTCTACTGGGAGGAGCATTCAGTCGATTCCAGCCCAGAGTGCAGATTTTTCTGTGCCGACCCAGGCCTAGTATTTTGGCGATATCTTGAGCTACAGAAGTCCAATTGAGGAGTTCTTTTTATGAAAAGAAAGATGCAACAATTATCTAGAACTTTTATGAAGAGTCCAGAACCCAATTACCATTCAAAGAACGAGAGCCTAAACCAACTTTCAGCCTTAAAACCAGTATAAAAGGACCCTTTGGGTCGACATATTCAGTAGACAGAAGTTAGAGGGCGAAGCTCTGCTGAATTGGTCAGTTATTAGGTCACACACTCTAGCAGGGTTAGGGTTTTCTACTCTTTTGGATCCTCTAGGTGGTGCCGAATAATTTTCAAGGTTATTCCTCACAACAATTCAATTTTTTTTTTCCAGACAGATTTGAAGGTTTAAAGAATCACAGAGTCACTAGATCAAGAGCACAGAAATCGTCACCATAGGAGCACAAGTCGACGCCATCATCACCAACAGAAACTGGCCAACCGACTTCACCACTCTCTCCTTTATTTGTTTTTTTTTCTGTTTTCTTGATTTCTTGATGAATTCCTGTGAAATAATGATTGTTTGCTATTTTATTATGAGGAACTAATTTTCTAATCTAGGATTAGGGATGTAGCCAATTACTTCTATGGTTTTATAATTGATGGATTGAGTTTATTGAATTATTTGTGTTGGTTGTTCAATCTATGTGTGCCGATTTACCTATCTACTTTGGATTGATTCTTATTGATTGCAGGATGCGAGAGTTGCATGATTTATATGATGATACCTAGAAGAACATAGATTGATTGATGCTTCAATATGCGAGAGCTGATAGTTTCTTAGGGCTTGATTAATTGTTTAATGCTTAATGAGTTTAGTATGGATGCTAGGCTATGCGAGAGCTAGGTAGTAATCTTTGCTAGATATTTGATTCAACATGCGAGAGCTGAGGATTAAGACATTCGAAACAATTGCCACAATCACACATAACCTAGTAAATTTCGACACCATTAATTATAAACCTAGAAAGTATTTGTGCGAACCCCGATTTCCTAGATTACTTTAGATATTGAATGAACTCTACACCAGATTAAGTTTGCACTTTTTATTTCTTTCTGTTAGCCTAGTTGACATCACCTACATCAACTTTGGATTGATTTGCTTAGATAATAATTATTGGTTGACTAGTTAGTACTTGATTCTTTGTTACGTGAATCGACCTTGATTAGACTACTACACTACATAGTACACTGTACGCTAGCAGTTAACAATCGTTGCGTTTACTCGTGAGATATTTTGTGTGTCGTGTTGTGAATTGATCAAGAATTATAAATTTGAAAAGTCACGCGTAAAAATAACACATCGGGAACAAAGAGATTGATACTAGTGAAAGAACAACTTTATTACTCTAAAACTTTTATTTTTCGCATTAGTTTTATTTTTATTTTATTTTATTTTACTAATTGATTTTATTTTTTTCTCTTTTTTTAGTGTTGTCGATTTTGGTTAATGCCAAAGACGAGATGTGGTGCTTCATCGAGTCCTAGTCCAGAAATCAATCCGAAGATCGAAAGAACCTTACACAAGCAGTTGCGCGACAACAAGCAACAGGAAAAGCAAAAACAAGTCGTGGACCCTGTGGAGTTCCTTCAAGACACTTAAAGAGAAGAGGAGAAAGAAGTTGTAGTAGATAATTTCAAAATAGTCATCATGGCAGAAGAAGGAAACAATACATTGCGTGACTTCACAACACCAAGTTTGGATATAGTGCCGTCTAGCATTGCAAGGCCAGTGATCAATGCCAACAATTTCGAACTGAAGGCATCACTGATTCACATGGTGCAACAGGAACAATTTAGACGCATGGATAAGGAGGACCCGAATCAACTTCTTCAAACGTTTACGGAGATTTGCGATTTGATCAAGATCAATGGAACGACTGATGATGCAATTTGACTTCGACTATTCCCATTTTCTTTGCAAGGCAAGGCTAAAAAGTGGTTCAAATCAGGAGCAGTTGGAACATACAAGATGTGGGATGAGCTTTTAAAGGCTTTTCTTAGAAAATATTATCCACCTGATAATGCAGCATGTATCCAGAGTAAAATTACAAAATTCACTCAATATGATGGAGAAAGTTTAAGTGAAGCATGGGAATGTTATAAGGATCTTATTCATGGATGCCCACAACATGGATTACCCGAATGGCTAGTGGTTCAATCTTTCTTGAATGGTTTAAACGAGCCATTGCGCATGCGTTTGGATGCGGCATCAGGAGGGCATTTATGGAGCAAGCACCAGATGTGACATATCAGAAATTGGAGACGATGGCGAGTAACAGTTACCAGAGCTCTTCAAGATCAAACAACAAGCGAGTAGCTGGAATTCTTGAAGTGGAGACAGTGACAATGCTAAATTTGAAGCTAGATTCTTTGATTCAGCAGGTAAAATCATGTGTTGCTGTTGTTATGCTGAATTTAATATGTGATAAATGTGTAGGTGCTGGACACAATTCTATGAATTGTCCAACTGGAGACGACTTGACCAATGAGCAAATGAATTACATTCACCAACGCCGACAACAACGAGGTCCCTACACCAACACATACAATCCTGAATGGAGGAATCATCCTAATTTTTCATGGAGGGAGAACAACCCAAATCAGCGAGGCAATTTTCAAAGGAACGATTATGGGCAGAAGAGTTCAAGCATGCAAATTCCGAAGAATCAAGATATGGATCTTACATCTATGATGAAAACCATTATGATGTTGTGTCTGTACCAGTCGATTTCGTAGTGCTTGATATGGAGATTGATTTTCAAATGCAGATTATTCTTGGGAGACCATTCTTGGCTACTGCAGGAGCACAAATTGATGTTCGTGATGGAAAGCTTACTCTACGGATTGGGAATGAAAAAATCGGGTTTAATGTCTTTCGTGCTACTGAAGGACCGCTTGAGGAAGATAGTTGTTTCCGAGTAGACTTTATTGATGATGCTGTGAAGGAACAGAGCAAGACTCTGAGTAGTGATGATCGACTTTTGAATTGTTTGGTGACGAGTGGCACTACTTAAGATGCCGACTTGGAGATAGCCAAAAGTGCATAAATTTTACAGTCGACGCCACCATTGGAAACGACCGAAGACAAAGGATTTGAGTTGATTACAGAAGAGAAAAAGGAAGATGTTCGGAGAGCACCAAAGGTAGAGCTTAAACCTTTACCATCTAAGCAACAGTACGCATTCTTAGGACCCAACTTTACATATCCTGTTATTATCAATCCTGAGTTGAGTAATGTAGAGGAGGAGATGCTATTTGAAGTGGTTAGAAAACATAAAAAGGCTATTGGATATTCTGTTGAGGATTTGAGAGGAATTAGTCCTACATTCTGTATGCATCGGATTTTGCTTGACGAAGGTAGCAAACCTGTAAGTTTCCTAAGAGTTACATGACACTCATATAAGGGCTCATCAAGCAGCGGAAAGATAGGAAACTACCCTAGAACCACAAGTGAGGCTACAAAACCGAATAACAAATTTTACTTACTTGGAGATTAGGATCTTTCACCTAATTATGAGTATAGAACCAGCAAGAGCAGGATGAAAATGTCCCCTCCTCTACGGTATCCACACAAACCTTGATCTTCCCGGAAACGTCACACGAATCCAAGAACGGGCACTCCCACTTGATGTGCTAGCAACAAGAATGGAAGCTTGTGTATATGGGTGTGTTTGTACTTCCTTTCTTTCACACAAAGAAGAGAAGCTTCAGAGAGTGTTTTGGGTGCTTCAAAAACGTGGTAAAGGGCAGAGAATGAGCTAATGATCTGATCAATTAGCCACTCAAAAACCTCACTCAATAAGCATGATTGTTTAGTGTTAATGGCCAACACTTTGGCCCCATGATAATGACTTTCATTATTATGCTTCCACTAAAACACAACCAGACATAAAACACTCACAAAGCACTAAGTTTGACCCAATAATTCTGGTAATTAATGAGCCAAAACGACCCTGGTTCAACCATGGTCCAACCACGGTCCAACCACACCCGGTCCAACCAGGGTCCAACCACGGTTCGACCACTTGCCCGAATCAACGGTTCTATGTGTGTGACCCTGTAGGCACTTGTAACGTCCGACAATGATTGTAAAATCTCATTTTACAATCATAAACAAAGAGCGGCGTCTAGCAACACATCATTGCTACCCGAACGACAAGATCAGTACTGATTCTCTATGCCTCGGAATATGTCATCGTCCTTTCGTCCCATTATCAAGATCAAACAGGAGACATGGAATATGCCAATCTCATATATGTCTAATCTATGTTTCTTGATCCCCAAGTTAACTGTATAAAACGGATACCCGTGATATCAACATATCACCTAATCCGAGCATGGCCATGCATTTCACAGTTCAACTCTATCAAGAAAACGTATGATAATACACCCGTTATATGGGTCGAACGAATCCCGTCTTGATCAATCAAAACCCACTACATACTCGTCATATACCCAATGATTACCCTTATGTCCACCCAGTTAC
>JAKUCV010004818.1:12135-80551 GCA_028386065.3 Turnera subulata | reverse complement strand
TTGATTACATCATTAAAACGAAGATTCCAACTCCTTGAAGCTTGCTTAAGTCCATAAATAGACCTTTGCAACTTGCATACCATGTTGGCATTCTTTGGATCGACAAAACCCTCAGGCTGTGTCATGTACACATCCTCTAAAAGATTTCCGTTAAGGAAAGCGGTTTTGACATCCATTTGCCATATTTCATAATCATGGTACGCGGCTATAGCCAAAAGAATCCGGATGGATTTAACCATGGCAACTGGTGAGAAGGTTTCATCATAGTCTATACCATGAACTTGTTTGAAACCTTTTGCAACCAACCGCCCTTTATAGGTAATCATATTACCATCCATGTCGGTCTTTTTCTTGAAGACCCACTTGCACCCTATGGGTTTTACCCCTTCAGGTGATCAACCAAGGTCCATACCTTGTTTTGATACATGGAATCCATCTCCGAATTCATGGCCTCTAGCCACTTCTGGGAGTCCGGACTCGTAACGGCCTGCTGATAGGTAGTGGGCTCATCCTCATCTATGAGCATCACATCACCGGTATGAGTCACGAGAAATCCATATCTCTCGGGCTCATGCCGAATCCTATCTGACCGACGCGGTCCGTGTGTTACAGGAACAGGATTCTCGTGCACAACACCTTGTGATTCCTGTTCTTGTTCCGTCTCAGTCTCTAGATCTCGAACTTCTTCGAGTTCTATTTTCCTCCCACTGATTCCTCTAGAAATAAATTCTTTTTCTAGAAAAATCGCAGTCCGAGCAACAAACACTTTGTGGTCGGTGGGATTATAGAAGTTATACCCTTTAGTTTCCTTAGGGTAACCTACAAATAGGCACTTCACGGATTTTGGGCCAAGTTTGTCCGAAGCTTCACGTTTTACGTAAGCCTCACAACCCCAAATCCTCATAAAAGACAAATTGGGACGCTTCCCAGTCCATATCTCATATGGTGTCTTTTTGACTGATTTAGACGGAACATTATTTAGTGTAAAAGCAGCAGTTAATAAAGCATGTCCCCAAAAGGAGGAAGGAAGGTCAGCTTGACTCATCATCGAACGAACCATGTCCAACAAGGTTCGGTTCCTCCTTTCGGATACACCATTCCATTGAGGTGTACCCGGCGGAGTGAGTTGTGATACTATACCATAATCCCTTAGATAGTCAAGAAAACCTCGGTCTAAGTATTCACCGCCTCGATCAGATCGAAGCATCTTAATACTTTTCCCGAGCTGATTCTGTACTTCATTCTTAAATTCTTTGAACTTTTCAAAGGATTCCGACTTGTGTCTCATTAGATACACGTAGCCGTATCTACTGAAGTTATCAGTAAACGTAATGAAGTATTGAAAACCACCTCTAGCTTGTGTAGACATTGGTCCGCATACATCAGTATGTATTAGACCTAATAAGTCCGAGGCTCTTTCACCTTTACCCTTAAAGGGAGCCTTAGTCATTTTGCCTAACAAACATGACTCACATGTCTCATATGATTCAAAATCAAATGAGTCTAGCAATCCATCTTTATGGAGTTGCGCAATGCGAGTTTCGTTTATATGGCCTAAACGACAATGCCAAAGGTAGGTTTCGTTAGAATCATTTATTCTAACCTTCTTCGTACTAACGTTATAGATCGGCATCTCAAGGTTTAGAACATACAATCCATTGCTTAAATTTGCACCACCATAATATACATCATTGAAATAAATTGAACAACATTTGTTCTTTATTACAAATGAAAATCCTTTCTTGTCCAAACAAGATACAGAAATCAAATTTCTGCTAATGGAAGGTACAAAATAACAATCATCAAGTTCTAAAACCAAGCCACTAGGTAAAGATAGAAAATAAGTCCCTACGGCTAATGCAGCAACTCTTGCTCCATTCCCGACACGTAGGTCTACTTCACCCTTCGCCAACCTTCTACTCTTTCTTAGTTCCTGCACATTTACACAAATGTGAGAACCACATCCGGTATCTAATACCCATGATGCAGAAGTAGAAATATTAGCTTCTATAACGAAAATACCTGAAGTAGAAGTCTCACTTCCCTTCTTGTTCCTCTTTACCTCTTCAAGGTAAACTGGGCAGTTGCGCTTCCAATGGCCCGGTTTGTTGCAATGGAAACAATGTCCATCCTTTGCAACTCCACCCTTGGGTTTCAGCACATGATCACAAGCAGAAGCACAAGCACCAAACCTTTTGGCACCCTTCTTCTTCTTGTCATACTTTGCCTTACCCTTTCCTTTGCCCTTGCCAAGCAACAGAATGTTGGACTTATTTGTCCTCATTTGTTGTTCAGCTGTCCCCAACATGTTGAGCAACTCTGACAACGACTTGTCAAGATGGTTCATGTTGAAGTTCATCACGAATTGGCTATAACTGTCTGGCAACGATTGCAAGACAAGGTCCACAGCCAATTCCTTTTGCAAAGGAAATCCTAGACCCTCAAGGCTCTCAATGTATCCAATCATTTTAAGCACATGAGGCCTCACGGGTGATCCATCAGCCATTCTGCATTGGAATAATGCTTTGGAGGTCTCATACCTCTCATGCCTAGCCTGCTCCTCAAAGAGCATCTTAAGGTGTTCGATCATATCGAACGCCCCCATTAGCTCATGTTGCTTCTGAATTTCAGATTCCATGGCCATAAGCATGAAGCATGAAACATCCACTGCATCATCAAGATGCTTCTTGTAAGCATCTCTTTCTGCCCTTGGTGCATTAGGCGCCGGTTCATTCGGAACAGGCCCTTCGAGGACATACAGTTTCTTTTCTTGTCTGAGGATGATCCTCAGATTGCGATACCACTTTAGGAAATTGTTCCCATTAAGTTTCTCCTTCTCAAGGACAGATCGCAATGACAATGTACCTGTGTTTTGTGCCATGGTAATTCTACAACAAAGATCAATTCACACAAATAAGAGTCATGCATACATAAATCATCTAACAAGGAATTTAATTAAATGATGTTCCTACTATGAATCAATAAAATGACAAACAAGTAGGCCAAGATCCACATTTCACCACAACATAAGTCAGCGAGGGCTGATTGCCTACATCATAGCTATTTAGGTAGACAACTCTTGTCAATTACATCTCTATGTAACTCTTGGATAGTTGAGTGAACAACATCTTGTCCAAGTCTATCTTATAGACATTCCTCAACCCTTGCCTCTAGGTTCTTAATCCTATTAAGGTAACCTAGTTAAGTCCACACCCACAACAAGCAGTCGAGATATTACAATTATCCACTCGCACCTTCCTAGGATAAACAATGGCACCTTTGCGAGGGCAAAAACCTACCAATTGTTGATCTTAGGCTTGATGAGTGCTTATCATGGAAGGCAACTAAGAACTTAATATTTCATCAATATATGTTCATACATCTCATGCATAAGTTCAACAAAGCATACATTGATGTTATGTAAATTTGGAGGCCAAAATAACATGTGAAACATCGATGTTCAACATGGAACATCGATGTTGTTACATCAAAAATTCTGGCCGAGACTCAAGAACATCGATGTTGGACTCTACAACATCGATGTTTTGAGTAATTGAGCTCCAGACAACTTTGGCCGAGTCTCAAGAACATCGATGTTGGACTCTACAACATCGATGTTTTGAGTTCCAGCAATGTTCAGGACTTGGCAGTAGCATAATAACATCGATGTTGGAATAGAACATCGATGTTGTAATTTTCTGAACCCAAAAACATCGATGTTTAAATATAAACATCGATGTTGTTTGAATTCTGGAATTTCAACCAAATTGGTCGAGCTCAAATAACATCGATGTTTAACTTTTAAACATTGATGTTGTTGAGAAGTTGCATGAGAACATCGATGTTTGTCCTACAACATTGATGTTTTAGTGATTCGGCCGAGGCCAACCATCATGCCAACATCGATGTTGGTCACACAAACATCGATGTTTTGGCCCAAATTTTCATGAACAACAATTGCTCGAAGCACAAACCGACACTCGGTTTTTCTTAGTCCAACCCTTCGACCTACTGCCATATGCACTTGATTGACATCTCATATCAATCAACTACTCGGTTTTTCAAAACTCTTTTGACAAAACACTCAACATCAAACACATATATCACATATACAATTGAAATCAACATACAATGATCATGCTACATCTCACATAACATATCATTTGTATATGCATGAATATATCATCATATGCACATATACCCGGTTCAGAGCTTCACAAGAAGGCTCCGCTACCACTGTAAGTTTCCTAAGAGCTATATGACACTCATATAAGGGCTCATCAAGCAGCGGAAAGATAGGAAACTACCCTAGAACCACAAGTGAGGCTACAAAACCGAATAACAAATTCTACTTACTTGGAGATTAGGATCTTTCACCTAATTATGAGTATAGAACCAGCAAGAGCAGGATGAAAACGTCCCCTCCTCTACGGTATCCACACGAACCTTGATCTTCCCGGAAACGTCACACGAATCCAAGAACGGGCACTCCCACTTGATGTGCTAGCAACAAGAATGGAAGCTTGTGTATATGGGTGTGTTTGTACTTCCTTTCTTTCACACAAAGAAGAGAAGCTTCAGAGAGTGTTTTGGGTGCTTCAAAAACGTGGTAAAGGGCAAAGAATGAGCTAATGATCTGATCAATTAGCCACTCAATAACCCCACTCAATAAGCATGATTGTTTAGTGTTAATGGCCAACACTTTGGCCCCATGATAATGACTTTCATTATTATGCTTCCACTAAAACACAACCAGACATAAAACACTCACAAAGCACTAAGTTTGACCCAATAATTCTGGTAATTAATGAGCCAAAACGACCCTGGTTCAACCATGGTCCAACCACGGTCCAACCATACCCGATCCAACCATGGTCCAACCACGGTTCGACCACTTGCCCGAATCAACGGTTCTATGTGTGTGACCCTGTAGGCACTTGTAACGTCCGGCGATGATTGTAAAATCTCATTTTACAATCATAAACAAAGAGCGGCGTCTAGCAACACATCATTGCTACCCGAACGACAAGATCAGTACTGATTCTCTATGCCTCGGAATATGTCATCGTCCTTTCGTCCCATTATCAAGATCAAACATGAGACATGGAATATGCCAATCTCATATATGTCTAATCTATGTTTCTTGATCCCCGAGTTAACTGTATAAAATGGATACCCGTGATATCAACATATCACCTAATCCGAGCATGGCCATGCATTTCACAGTTCAACTCTATCAAGAAACCGTATGATAATACACCCGTTATATGGGTCGAACGAATCCCGTCTTGATCAATCAAAACCCTCTACATACTAGTCATATACCCAATGATTACCCTTATATCCACCCAGTTACGGGTGACTAGGTATAATATCAAAGCATATGATTCATATGTTGGATACCTTGACGATCTCAGGTCGAAGGACAACACATCTATAAGAAACACTAATGACATACATATAACGTTCCATGTAGTGTTCTTATGTGGGTCGGTCCGGTCCACAAGTTCTCTAACTTGTACCCGTATGTAGAATTCATATCACATATAAATTCACAACATACGCTAGTCTTAATTTATTATTACAACCCGTCCATAATAATAACCGACTAGGGACATTTAAGAATATATCAAATATATAAACTAGGGTTATAAATATGTGCAAGTAATTATCTCATAATCATATTTATTGGAATAACCTCAATGTATATACATGACTACAATCATCCATAGATTGGCTTTTTTGGGCATATAACTAACAAAACCGACTATTGAAGGGCAAAGGAGGCTCAATGAGAATATCTTGTGAAAAAAGAGATTCATAAGCCCCTTGATGCAAGAATTATTTATCCTATTTCTCACAGTGAATGGGTAGCCCCAGTTCACGTGGTACCAAAGAAAGGAGGAATGACAGTGGTTAAGAATAAGGATGACGAGTTGATTCCAACAAGAACTGTCACTGGATGGAGGATGTGTATTGATTATAGGAAGCTGATCACTTACCATTGCCCTTTATTGATCAGATGTTAGAGAGATTAGCGAAGCATTCTTACTATTGCTATTTGGACGGATATTTGGGATTCTTTCAGATTCCAATTCACCCGAATGATCAAGAGAAGACAACATTTACTTGTCCATATGGTACTTTTTCTTATCGGCGTATGCTTTTTGGGTTGTGCAATGCACCAGCCACTTTTCAGAAATGCATGATGGCGATTTTCTCTGACTACATAGAGAAGATTATGGAGGTTTTTATGGATGACTTTTCAGTCTATGGGAAGACTTTTGAAGATTGTTTATCTAACCTATCAGAGGTACTTGCAGGATGTGAGGAGACATTTATGAAAAGAAAGCTGAGAGAATTATCTAGAACTTTTATGAAGAGCCCAAAACCCAGTTCAGACGTCTTCTAATCGTTAAGTGTTGTGCACGTTTCGGGTCAGAAAACAGGCAAAAGTCCAACTTGGAGTGCAAGTCAAGAATTCAATTACCATTCAAAGTACGAGAGCCATGCCGACTTCTAGATCCTAAAACCAGTATAAAAAGACCCCCTAGGTCGACATATTCAGGAGGCAGAAGTCAGAGGGTGAAGCTTTGCCGGATTGGTTAGTTATTTGGTCACACACGCTAGTAGGGTTAGGGTTTCCTATTCTTTTGGATCCTCTAGGTGGTGCCGAATGTCTCATTCAATTTCCAAGGTTATTCCCTGCAACAATCCAACATTTTTCCAACAAGATTTGAAGGTTTAAAGAGTCACAGAATCACAAGATCAAGAGTAGCAAAAATCATCACCAGAGGAGCACAAGTTGACGCCATCATCATCAATAGAAACCGGCCAACCGACTTCACTACTCCCTCTTTTATTCTTTTTTCTTTCTGTCTTCTTGTTATCTTGATGAATTCTTGTAAAATATTGATTGATTGCTATTTTATTATGAGGAACTAATTCTCTAATCTAGGATTAGGGATGTAGCCAATTACTTCTGTGGTTTTATTTTTGATGGATTGAGTTTATTGAATTATTTGTGTTGATTATTCAATCTATGTGTGCCGAATTTACTGTCAACTTTGGATTGACTCTTTTTGATTGCAAGATGCGAGAGCTGCGTGATTTTTATGATGATACCCAGAAGAACATAAATTGATTGATGCTAAAATATGTGTGAGCTGATAGTTTCTTAGGGCTTGATTAATTGTTTTTTGCTTAATGAATTTAGTATGGATGCTAGGCTATGCGAGAGCTAGTTAGTAATCTTTGCTAGATATTTGATTCAACATGCGAGAGTTGAGGATTAAGACATTAGAAACAATTGCCCACAATCACACATAACCTAGATAATCTCGACAACATTAATTACAAACCTAGAAAGTATTTGTGTGAACCCCGATTTCCTGGAATGCTTTAGATATTGATAGAACTCTACAATAGAATAAGTTTAGAATTTTATTTCTTTTATTTTTCTTGTGTCGTCAACACCTACATCACCCTTAGACTAGTTTGCTTAGACAGTAATTATTGGTTGACTAGTTAGTACTTGATTCCTTGTTCTGTGAATCGACCTTGATTAGACTACTACACTACATAGTACACTGTACGCTTGCAGTTAACAATCGTTGCGTTTACTCATGAGATATTTGTGTGTCGTGTTGTGAATTGATCAAGAATTATAAATTTGAAAAGTCACGCGTAAAAATAATGCATCACTCAACCTGCCCTACCTCCCAACCAGATAACCCCTATCCAGAGAGCAACACGGAGGAACGTCCTATCATATACACTATACTCCACCTCACGATGATGCATATAAGCAAAACCATGCTATCGATCCTAAGCAACTATCACACACTGCTTGACTACCTCGATATGTTCTACTATCCCCAAGACCGGGTTTGAACCAAACACTTGTCTCAAACCTACTTTCTTCCGGCAATCTACCATTGCCTGGTGTCTGGATAACAAAACTATGTCCAGTATCACATCAAACTCACCTGAATACAATATGATAAAGACATAATGGAAATTATCAACAACTCCGGCGATGCACCTCGAAAAACCCGAACCCCAACATCGCCAAAGACCTCAACAGTCACAAAAGCGTCCTTATGGGGATATCAACCTCAACGACATAATAGCCACACAAGAGACCATTGAAAAGATTTCAAAGCTAAATGATGCATGACCACATCTCAAGCCATCATCACCACCCAAACCGAATAAAACAACTCATCATTATTAAACTTAAACTGTACAGTACGCAGTAATACCATCGCAACTACACATCACTTGAACGTCCAAATAAGAAGAGTTAACTCCATCCTGCTAAGGAATCAATTTGATACAATGCGAGAAAACTGTCTCGAACTGACCTCGAGAATGAAGAGCGTAAGCACCATTGCCGTCAATACAGCGGTTCGTTGACTACGCCAGTCAACCCACTCGTGAAATGAGATATTCTACCAAGACTTTTGATGGTGTAATCCCTTGATACATCAAAAAGAGTCACAGGCCAAAACTTAAAGTTGAAGGGTATACTCAGGTTCTAATACATAGTGGATGTACCACTAAACCGACATTGACAACATAGTTAGAAATTTCATTTCAAGGTCATTCAGACCCATAGCATGGAGTTATAGGCTTATCAGATCCATATCGACAACTGTACGAATGCAACTTGTCAAAACAGTCTTCAAAACACAAAATGAGGAACAGACTTATACACAAACAAATCACATAAAAATACTTTAAAACCAAGGACATAACACCTGGCTCCGCTACCAAGATGAACCGACCGCTTCCCAAGGATAAATATATAAAAATTAAAAATAATTATCAAAAGATTAAAATACCCTTGAGTCCGGGGATGCTAAAACTCTGTGTAAACTTCACATTAATATCATCATAACAACGGAACAAATATCGAGATGCTAACAGGCTTAGAAATAAACTAGGCTCATCAAGCCAAAGTAGATACCAAGAAATCAACCGGATTTATAAGTGATCAAAACCCATGTACAGATAGACAACATCCCGACAGAACATGCAGTGAAAAATAAATAATAAAACCAAAGACAATTGAAGTTTATTTGAGGTGCCAACCTATGGATCCGTCCACGAAGAAATGTAGGTGCAGTTACTTGATTGCTTTTCTGATCCGCATAAGCCAACTTGTATGTAAAAGTGAGGGGGTGAGACCAGCCACTGTCTCACCACAAACAACTGAACCAATAGTATATATTTACAAGTCAACCACAACACAATCGATATTAGGCAATCACTGCCACAGTGCACAAAACAAGCTGCCGTGCACAACACAGTTTCATCTGTTAACTGTTATGCTTTATTGAATCATCAAAGGTGAATATTTATTATCGTTAAACATCTTATTACGGTTTGAGTACTTATTGTTCAGGGCCCCCTACTGTGAGTCAAGTCTCGGTAGCGCATCTGGCCAGATCCGGGTGTGAAATCCTAGTGTCACCTCAGAAGGGGTAGATTCTGTGGCCAAAACAATCGATAAACCTCGAGTGGTCGCAAGCTCCCTGAGGGTGCACTCAGACACACCTAACAGGTTCAAGTCTTCCAGGGTTGCACCTACCTTCCTTTGGGATAACCAAGCTAAACCATATATAGTGACTTGAGGGTACCAAACCCTCCCTCAGGGCTATTGGTCAACTTCATAGTAGAATTTTAGTATTTTATTCTCAATTATTTTTATGCAGTTATGTGTGCCATAAATTATGTATTCCAGGGATGTGTGAACTTTAAGCATTATTCTCATATCCGGGCCTTCTGCCCATAACCTCACACTATCAACAAAACATAATAACGTATTATATTTCATAATAATTTCTTTAAAAAAAATTAGACATGTGAGAGAAAAAAAGCACACATTCTCAGTCATAACAAATAATAATTGTATTACACCATGTTGACAAATCAGTAGCACAACAGGCATGCACGCAAACAACATTCAGTCATACAAGAATTCACATGTCAATTCTTTGATCTTTTATCATTCTGAGTGTTTATAGGCAGTAAAGCATACAAAAGTTTATATATCCTCACCTGGCCCATATTAATTGCCTCGAAACTCGAAGCCTCGTTCCACCTCGACATTCGTATTTCCATGTCATCCGTTTAATTTTGGAATACCCATCGTCTCGTTAGAACAATTCCAATCCACCGGATCCTGGCCAAGCTTGGTCGAAAATACAACCTAAGACACCAGAGCAATCCACAACAGCAGCCCGAAAGTATTTTTTAACCTACGGCCTGGCAATCAACAGCACAACCCGACTTCCAACTCAATTCACTGATTCATGGCAAACAAAAGAGCCAAACAATATTCAACACGTGGCTAGCATCGATTTTACCAAGGATCAAACTCAATTTCACAGTTAGCAATCCAGAAGAAAAACTTATGATGAAGAAGAGACCCATCTTTCCAATCCCAGGTCAGCCTTCACAGTCTCAAATTTCCCCAAAATGCCATTCTCGAGCCTCAGACCAAATTGCCATGAACCTTACTGCCTAGAACTAACCACGCACTGGCCAGCCGAATTCTGGCACAGCACCACCAGGAATTACAGCCCGCCAAGCCACCAAAAACACGCAAACAACCATACACAACAACCCAATTAATAGGCAACAAAAGGGGATGAGAAGAAAAGTGGAAGTCAAGAGGAAAAGAAAGAAGAAGACAGGATGAAAGCGAAGGGGTAACCACCAAACAACATCGTGCAAGGCGGCGGCGACAAGGCTTCCCACCGCGTCCAAGGCAAGCCTTACCAACCACTACTTATAGAGCCCAGCATCGCCACCGGCCGCACCAACACGACACCACCGCCGACCGCATTAACACAAATACCCGCCATTAACCAATCAACTCACAACGAAGTCATCACCACACACCCCCATCCAAAAATAAAACTCGATTAGACACAGAACCAAGCTAATTGAAAAGAAATAGAGAACAGGGAGGAGAGGAATGAGACGGAGAAGAGGAAAGGAGCGATGATGCACACAAAACGTGCATAGTTCTGGGCATGAATTTGGACATAATTTATCATTGTTTCAATATGATCATATGTCTTATCATGCACATTGTTATCATAATCCTCTTAATTATATCCCTTACTATGTGATTAGTGATTCCAGGTGCATTTCAAGGCATTTTGGAGGATTTTACTAAGGAAATCTCAGAAACAGGCCACACCATAGCTTGAGCCTGTTTCAGGACCTCCAAGGCCTGTCACTCACTGCAGATTCAATTAAGAGGCCAACGATTCTCCTCCAACGCAGAATTTTCATTGGATTTCACCACCCCAGCCTCGACTCACAATGTCTCAAAAATAGGGGTGAGCAAAAAATCCGAAAATCCGAAAACCGTACTCAACTGAATGAATTTGTACCGAAAAAAAGAGATCCGAATTGTTCCGTAACGAAACGGAATGGAATCCGAACTGTTTGGCTAGGAATGGAATGGAACGGAGTTTTAATCTGAAAATCCATGGAGCTTTGAGTTACGAACATAATAGTGTAAAGAGTTAGTGCCAAAAAATTTGAAACTTATGCCTATCCAAATTTTAAATTGTTTAGCGTAAAAATTGTAGGAAAAATAAAAATTGTTCAATAAATTTCATATTTTTAACTCTTGTGTTTTATTTTCACAAAAGTTATTTAATATTTTTTATTTTCGTTTTAAATATAAATTTTGTCAAGATTTTATAATAATTATTTTGATGTACTAGAAAAGCAGATATGGTTTATTATATAACTTTTAAACAAATATACAAAAGTTGATGTTATTTTTACATAAATGTATTAAATAATATATTTATTTTATAATAATAATATTATAAAATAATTTCAAATTTTTATGAATAAAAATATAACAATTTTAGACATCACACAAAATATAAGCTGTTGCATATTTTTGTGTAATCTATTTCCACTGCATTCTTATTTAATTTGATAGTATTTCTAAATTCTTTCTCAAGATATGAAGTCTTAGATCCTTTTGGCCAAAACGAGAGCTATTTTGGAATATAATTTAAAATGTTTCATAAATAAAATATATAAAAACTCGGGACTTTACATCTAGTAATTGTATCAGATAATATTTGTTATGAAATACATAAAAACTAATAAAAAGCTATTTAGTTAGTAGGGACATAAAAATATAATTAGAATTTAGATTCTTATATATAAGACGATGAAGGTATGATTAGTCGACTATTTAATTAACAAGCTAATAAAAAAAGGAAGTAAAGAAAAACAAACCAAAACTAAGAAAATAGTACTGTAAACGGGTGATTTTAATATATTTTGCGTACTAAAATTATTTTATATAATTACTTACTCTTCCATTATTTGATGAATATGTCATGATTATAAGTTATTTTGAATTTATTACTAAGGAGTCTTTTTATGCATATTTTATACTTGAAATATTTTTTTCTCATTTTCTCTCTAATTCGGTACGAAACTCATGTATTGTATGCATGATATTTGTATACTTGGTTTAGTTTTTTCATTATTTTTTCAACACGGTTATGTGAAAAATATGAAAATCCGTTTACAAAATCCGAAAATCCGTAAGATCCGCTTCGAAAATCCGAGAATGATGTATCCGTGGAGATCCGAACAGAAACCGAAATATTTGAAGCTCCGTTCCGAAACTAGTATTTGGTACGGAGACTGTTCCGTGCTCACCACTACTCAACAACACTCTGCCAACCACACAGGGAGCCGGAGTGAATTTCGAGGATAAATCAAGAAAAGTTGCAAATAGCCCCAGGCACAGGCTCAGCCTGTGCATTCTATAGAAACATGAAAACTGCAAAAGGAATATAAAATTAGTGCCACTTGCAACTGACCAAAACTGATGCCTGCAACCATATTCTTAGTATTTCAAAGAATTTCCTGAAGATAAGGCAGCAGCAATCATTTTGCCTGGAGAAAAATTTAGTTGAAGAAACAATATCCTCTCCAAATAAAGTCTTCTGCACACTTGCACTAGTAGGATTTCGGCCTACCAACATAGCACCTCATCCTGACAACACGTGGGTCAACAATATGCTTGAACCCCATACCTCCAAGTGAATGGGAAGAAGAAAGAGACCTGGGCTGCGCCTATAAAATGAGAAAATGAAGAAGAAGAGGGCATCATCGATTGAGAGTAACTCATAATTACAGAAACACTTGAGTGAGGGGTAGAACCCAAAACCTTCAAGAGCTCAACGAACACGATTCTACTACCTTGTTAGGCAGAAATCGTGTCGCCCATGATTTCCAGACCGCCCTGAACTTTATATTAACTATTATTCTCATTGTTTTTGTAATTCTGATTATGAACTAAACAAGCCCTCTTAGGTTTAAGGGGTGCAACGTGTCCTCTGTTCGATTGCAATAAATTGCTCAATCTGTGTTCTTAATCCGTTTTCTTGTCTTGATTGTTGTGAACTTACCCCATGCTTGAGTCTTGATCAAACCCATGCATGATTTTAGGCAGCAAGGTGAAGGACCAAGGGGTGAAATCATAGCTGTTGGATCATCAACAACAAGCCCTTAGTTCTTAGCTGTTAACCCACCTAAGAGCTAATTGAGGAATTAGCCTCAACAATGCACTTAATCCCCTAGATTTGACCGGTGCAAAATCACTAATGATGAGTGAGAATCATAGGAGGCACCTACGAGTGAAAGTAAGTGTGTGCACTATAGGTTGGGAGCCCCTGCAAGAACCTTTCTTATTACCTTGGCTACATGCAATCGATAGGCCCAGTCACAGGCTCTGCGTGTCACAGCAAAAGTTAAGTGGATAAAACAACTTTTAATTTGATTCTTGATTGACTACTGGAAAGCCTAAAGTAATTTAGTAGCAGCGTGATGAAGGACCGAGAGGTGAAGCCAGGACTGCTAGACCAACAATAGTCAGCCTTCACTCCCTAGCCATTGGAGAGAAGATGGGGAGAGACTATGGGTATCTAAGCACCAACACTGAACTTCACCCTTAAGAGGATGTCTATCCTAGCGACAGGGGATAGATGGAAGCTTCAGGAACTATCAATAAGATCGAGAGCCGTTGGTAGTACACTAGGTTGAGAGCCCCTTCAAGACATCGTATTAAGCACAGGTCGTCAAGCAGGCTGCGCCCACTGTGGCATTGTTATGCAATTTATGGCATGAAAACGAGGCATGAGAACCCTAGATGCTGTGAACACCCAAATTTGACCCATGATCTTTCTACTAAGATTAAATTTTAAACATACTTGGACTTAAGATTAAGAAGATGATTTGATCTTAGAAATAAGACATGTTAAGAATTTATTTTAGTAGAATTAATATATTTTGGTAATTTAAGCCTTTATGTGTTTGAATTCTAGGATTAATGAGATTATTTAATCTTAGGGTAAAATATATATTAAGGTTTATTTATGCTGAAATATGTTTTATTTTATTGTTTGGGCTCTTGATGCGTGCTATTCGCAATGGATCCTGCAAGTGCACAGGGTTCTTGTAGTACTTATCAAGGTCGTATCCACAGCGAATGGGTTGAGCCTGTTACCTTTTAAATAGACAAATTAGGCTAAAAACAAACAATAAGATGTGATTTTTGGGTGTATGCAAATTGAAATATAAACTAAGCAATGAAATAAAACTGACAACAAATTTGAAAAAGGAGAAAGACTAGGTTTGGTGAAGTCTTAGGCATCCGGGGTTCACACATCCTGTTTTATGCCTCAAATTGCTCAACAGCCTCACAATAGGCTGAGCTTGTGTCTAATAGGATGTCTTGAAGGGGCTCCCAACCTAATGTACTATCAATGGCTTTCGATCTTATTGATAGTTCCCTAGGCTTCCATCTACCCCCTGTCACTAGAATAGAAATCCACTTAGAGATGAAGTTTAGTGTTGGTGCCAAATACCCACAGTCTCTCCCTATCTTCTTTCGAACGGCTAGGGGGTGATGGCTGGCTATTGTTGGTCTCGCGCACCTGGCTTCTCCTTTCGGTCCTTCACTAGGCTGCTACTTGATTAGAAGAAACTTCCCATTAGTCAGCCAAGAATAGTACTAGAAATTGTGTTATCTTCTTGACAATGTTGTTACACAGGCTAAGCCTGTGCTGCGACAGGCTGAGCCTGTGGACAACAAGATCAATTATAAGGATCGATTTTTGTAGACGCTCTCAACCAATACTATACCCACTTGTTTTCACTCACAGGTGCTTTCGCATTAGTCAAATACAGGGGATTAAGATTGGTGTTAAGGCTAGTTCCTCAATTAGTTTCTAACTCTTGTCAAAAACTAAAAACTAAGGGTTGGTTGTTATTGTTCCAGTAGCTATGGTTTCTCCTTTCGGTCCTTCACCCAGCTACCTGTAATCATGCATGGGTTTGGCCAAAACTCAAACAGGTATCAAGTGTGCAACAACCAAAATAAGAATGTAACGTCCTGGCTTGTCGACTGTCACTACAGACCAACACGGGACCTTTCCAACATGCTTTGTCCTCACTCGCATGTTTCCGGGGAAAACTTCCCAGGAGGTCACCCATCCTAGAATTGCTCCAAGTCAAGCACGTTTAACTTTGGAGTTCTTCTGGAATGAGCACCGAAAAGGTAGGTGCACCTTGTTGATATAGTTAGTACACATCAAACCATTTAAGCTACTCTCAATTGTACAGTCCCATACCTGTACAACCTCGAAATCGCCCTAACTGTGCAGCCCCATCCCTACACAGTCTCAGGATCTCTCCTATTCCGGTGTGGATCGGTTCATTCCCGTGCCCCTCCGTCTAGAAGCCGCTCCTTGTCCATGCTCATCCCGGCACCGGCGTACACTTCCCGCCCTCATAGACCCCGGGGTGTCACAGGCCCACTAGCTTCCGCTAGGTTCGTCCCCGAACCCTGCACCGTACTAGAGGAGTCCTGGAGCTCCGCTACCAACTGTAACGTCTCGGCTTGTCGACTATCACTACAGACCAACACGGGACCTTTCCAACATGCTTTGTCCTCACTCGCATGTTTCCGGGGAAAACTTCCCAGGAGGTCACCTATCCTAGAATTGCTCCAAGTCAAGCACGTTTAACTTTTGAGTTCTTCTGGAATGAGCACCGAAAAGGTAGGTGCACCTTGTTGATATAGTTAGTACACATCAAACCATTTAAGCTACTCTCAATTGTACAGTCCCATACCTGTACAACCTCGAAATTGCCCTAACTGTGCAGCCCCATCCCTACATAGTCTCAGGATCTCTCCTATTCCAGTGTGGATCGGTTCATTCCCGTGCCCCTCCGTCTAGAAGCCTGCCAGAAGCCGCTCCTTGTCCATGCTCATCCCGGCACCGACGTACACTTCCCGCCCTCATAGACCTCGGGGTGTCACAAAGAAAACGGGATAAGAACATGTAAAGAGCAATTTATTACATAAAAACTAGAGACATGTTGCACCCCTTCAACCTAAGAGGGTTTGTTTAATTCATGCTCAAAAATACAAAAACAATGAAAACAGAGGTGAGCATAGGGTTTGGAACAGATTGGAGGTTAGGGGCGACACTATTTCTGCAACAAAAGATGCAGAATCAAGCACCCCTTTGGAAACCCAAAATTATGTGTTTTTAACCCCTGTTCCAGACCTCCAATGATGTCTCTAATGGTGGATGATTCTCTGGGTTAATGGGATTCTTCCTCTCTTTTTCTTCCTTCCCCTTTTATATAGATGCAACTGCTCTTTTCTTCTTTCTCCCTACTTGCTGGAAAGTATGGGAGTAGAGCAAGTTGGTTCTTCAGCCTTCCAACTGTAATTTTTCCGGCATGCAAAATTGACAATCAAAAGCAAAGAAATGCACAGCTGAAAGCCCGGAAACCTTGGAGGATCCAAGTGAAGCAACTAAACCGAACAACAGAAATTTCGTACCTTGTATGGTTGAGGTCTTTCACCCAACTGTTGAGATGAACCAGCAAGAGTCGGAAAAAAATCCCGCCCCCCTATGGTATGCACACGAACCGTTGATGACTAGCCGGGAATCGTCTCACGATCTCCAACCCGAGCACTCCCGAACCGTGGTGCTAGTTACGGATTTTCGGGAGCTATGTGGTGTTTCTTTCTTTCTCAAAGAATGGGTGTGTGTGTATGTGTTCTTGCCTAGTCTGAAAACTTAGAATTCAGAATGCAAGAGAGAGAGAGTGTAATCATATTATCTCAACCCAATTAGTGCATAGATTAAATAGACAAGGGACCAACATAATGGCCAACATAATGGTCCACCATCAAACATGATTATGACCCCATTATCTTTTCTACCTCTAAGCACTAATGGGATTACACATCACATGCAATCAGGTTTGGCCCAACAATTCTGACAATTATTGGACCAAACCAGCCCAAAACGACCCTAGTCCAACCACGGTCCAACCACACCAGGTCGAACCATGGTCGAACCATGGTTCAACCAACCGCTCGAATCAACAATTCTATGTGTGTGACCCTGTAGGCACTTGTAACGTTTGGCAATAATCGTAAAATCTCATTTTACAATTATAAGCAAAGAGCGGCGTCTAGCAACACATCATTGCTACCCAAACGACAAGATCAGTACTGATTCAATATGCCTCGGAAATATGTCATCGTCCTTTCGTCCCATTATCAGGATTAAACACGAGACATAGAAAACGTCAATCTCGTATATGTTTAATCTTAGTTTCTTGATCCCCGAGTTAACTGTGTAAAACCGGATACTAATGATATCACCATATCATATAATCCGAGCGTGGCCACGCATTTACAGTTCAACTCTATCAAGAGGCCCAACTGATAATATACCCGTTATATGGGTTGGATGAATCCCATCTTGATCGATCAAAACCCACTACACATTACGTCATATACCCAATGATAACCCTTACGTCTACTCAGTTACGAGTGACTAGGAATAATATCAAAGTATACTACTCATACGTTGGGAACCTTGACGATCTCAGGTCTAAGGACAATACATATAAGAACCACTAATGACAATCATATAACGTTCCATGTAGGGTTCTTATGTGGGTCGGTCCAGTCCACAAGTTCTCTAACTTGTACCTGTATGTAGAATTCATATCTCATATAATTCTCAACATACGCTAGTCTTAATTTATTATTACAACCCATCCATAATAATAATCGACTAGGGACATTTAAGAATATATAATATTCTAGGGTTATAAATATGTGCAAGCGTTTATCTCATAAACATATTTATTTGAATATCCTTAATGTATATACATGACTACAATCATCCATTGATTGGCTTTTGGACATACTACTAACACCAACATGTATGTCAGGATAGGTTTGATGGGCAGCAAGTTGATAGGCTGATATGTGGTGGATTGCAAGTTTCAAGGGATTTTTTCAGGGAATAATTGTTCCTTAAGATGAATACCCACTAAATGGCATGTGCCCATTCCTTATCCTTCTGGAAGGAACTTTAAAATGTTAAAGATATGATTCTTGGTGCCAGAGGTTGCCGTATTGCAAGTTTGTGCATTTTTTATATTTTCTGCATTTTTGTTGATTTATGTGGTACGCACAGGCTGAGCCTGTGTCGCGACATGCTGAGCCTGTGCTGGGTCTATTTGCAGCTTTCCTTCGACTTCTCCTGCAATCAATCTCAGCTTCTTCTGTTGATGATGAAGTGTCATAAGTACTCTTTGGATAGAGGCGAGGATAATGAATTTCAGTGGACATCCTGTGATTTGAAGATGGTTAGCGGCCTTCAATTGAATTTGCAGTGAACAACAGCCTCAGGCACAGGTTCTAGGGTCCCGAAACAGGCTCATGTTGTGGCAGAGGCTGTTTCTTCAAATTCTTCAATGAAATGCTCCCGAATTGATCAAAATGCACCTGAAATCACTAATCATACAGTAAAGGGTGGAATTATTGGAAATATGATGGAATTATGCGTAGGAGGCATATAATCATGATAGAATAAGCACAAATCATGCCTAAAACTATACATATCCCTTGTGTATCAGCTCTTTAATTTATTTTTAACCCAAATTAAACTAAGATGATTTATTTTTGGGTTAGGAATCATTTAGGGGCCCAAGTTCATGGAATAAGGTCTCTCCAGAGTTTGTTTAGCCCATTAACAGATTTCTTGTAGACTAATTTAACTCTAATTTTTGTGGAAAATCAGAGTTAAATCATCATTTAATTAGAAATTGTGTTTTTGGCATGATTATGTATGAAATGGGGATGTTAATGTGTATGAATCAGTTATGGGATGATTGGGAGGAGTAGTAATCAACTAATGGGCTAGTTATGGGTTGATTATGGGTTAATTATGCGGTAGGATCAACTTAGGACTGAATTACGGGAATTGGGACCTAAAAATGGAAGGAACACACAAAACCGGAACGAGCCGGCGGCCATCTCAGGATGACCGCCAAGCTTGGGCGATCCTGTGCATATGACCATCGAGCCTGGCGGCCATCCAGGTGATGACTGCCAGGCAGGGCGGTCATGTGTGTCCTGGAATGATTTTTTTCCCGATTTTTGTTTACAATTCGATCTTATGCAGTTTTGGTCCAAATTTCCGGGCATAATCTTGATCATTATGCTGGTCAACGCCCCTAGGCTACCCAGAGCACTATAAATTGGGCTCCTCACTCACATTGCAACGGACAAACATTATTCTTCGCGTACACCCATAACTTTTTATTGCTTGGAAAAACTCTACTTCTCTAAGCTTAGAAATATATTTTTAGGCAGAAAATCTAAAGAAATTTCGTGGGAGGCACCAGTAGTAGTCCTGCAAGGAGGAGTCAAGAAGGGGATCAACTATTGAGCTTAGAAACGGTAAGAAGGTGGGTGTAGAACTCAACCAATTACAGGGAGCTAGAGGAGGGCTATTAGAGGTAATACTAAACTCTCTTTGATTTATTCTTGCTGATTATATGCAGATGCTTTTGATGATGTAAGTGGCTGATTAGTGCCATGATTAGAACTACGTGGCTTTGACCCCGATCACTCGGGTACATAGATAGTCTCGGTTTTACAATGGATGCAAGCCAAATCTTCTTCTTCTCCGCTTCTCTCTATTTTCCACATTTGCACACTATCACAAGGCACACTTGTACTCTTCCATTGCACAAGGTTTCGACCCAACACGGATGGGTGCCTAACACCTTCCCATCCGTGACGAACTCCCGATCCCATGTCTTTAGTACGCCATGACCATGTTGCCTAAATGAATCATATGAAGGTTTTTCCCAAGTTTTGTCCTTAATAAAATTTGGGTGGCGACTCCATTCACATGGGATTGACTCGAGAAAGAAGGTGAAAAACAGTAGGTGAGAAGGCTCTAACCAGTTTTAGGTCTGGTTCTCACAACTGGCGACTCCACTGGGGAAGTAGTGGGTTCAAGAAACCTTGTGAAATCATCGAGTTTTGTGTGCAATTTTACTTGTCATCATAAGTGCCTTGCATTCATGACGATTGATGTGAAGCCTTTACCGTAAGAGGGCGAGGTAATCCAAGTCCACCACATGCTATCATTCAGCGATGGCGGCTTGAGTGAACCCATTTCTCGACGCTTTGCAATGATGGGGATTAATGGGCCTTGGACCTCACGCGATATCCAATATCACATGTGAGTTGGCCAAACTATTCCTTAGCGGCAATCTCTTAGCCCCCAACCAGCTGCAAACCCTGAGCATTTCATGCATAATGAATCAATAAGTGGTATGTGCATTTTTATGTGATTACTGTTGTGGATTTGAGCATGTATAAATAGAGTGATTTTCTTTCGATAAATAAAAAATCACAAAAAAATATAATAGAAAAGAGTATAGATAAAAAATTTTCGTTGGGCCCGCCCCGCACTGGCAACGGGCACTGCACCTTAACCCTCCCCTTTGGCAACAGACCTCCTCCCCTCTGTAAGTAACCGGGCATGCAAACTTGATAATCAAATGCGGAAAAACCCAGAAACCATGGAGGATCCAAGTGAAAGTAACTAAAGCGAATAACAATTTTTGCGTACCTGAATCGGTTGAGATTTTTCACTCAACTATTGTGCCAAATAAGCTAGAGCCAGAAAGAAATCCTGCCCCTCTACGGTATCCACACGAACCGTCAATCTCTGGTCGAAAAACATCTCATGATCTCCAACCCGAGCACTCCCGAACCGTTGTGCTAGCTACGGATTTTCGGGAGCTATGTGGTATTTCTTTCTTTCTCAAAGAATGGGGGTGTATTCTGAATTGTGTGTGAATGTTGTGTGTGTTGATAATATGATCATCAAGCCTTATTTATATATACAATTAATGCATAGATTAATGAGACAATAGCCAACATCATCATGCATTGACCATCATGATTATACTTTAAGTCTAATCATGTCTCCACTATGTCTTAATGCTCCACTAAGCATTAATGGATGCTCCACTAAGCATTAATGGGATTACACACCATATGGCATTAATTTTGGTTCAATAATTCTGATAATTAGTGAACCAAATCAGCCCAAAACGACCCGGTCCAACCGTGGTCCAACCAAGGTTCAACCATGGTCCACCCACTTGGTCGAACCACGGTCCAATCATGGTTCAACCACCTGCTCGAATCAATAGTTCTAAGTGTGTGACCCTGTAGGCACTCGTAACGTTTGGCAATAATTGTAAAATCTCATTTTACA
Organism: Turnera subulata; assembly: GCA_028386065.3. NCBI lineage: Eukaryota > Viridiplantae > Streptophyta > Magnoliopsida > Malpighiales > Passifloraceae > Turnera > Turnera subulata. Next base: position 58,868 of record JAKUCV010004818.1, on the reverse strand, counting down.
ATTATAAACAATGAGCGGTATCTAGCAACACATCATTGCTACCCAAACGACAAGATCAGTACTGATTCAATATGCCTCGGAAGCATGTCATCGTCCTTTCGTCACATTATCAAGATTAAACACGAGACATGGAATAAGTCAATCTCGTATATGTTTAATCTAAATTTCTTGATCCCCGAGTTAACTGTGTAAAACGGATACTAATGATATCACCATATCACATAATCCGAGCATGGCCATGCATTTACAGTTCAACTCTATCAAGAGGCCCAACTGATAATATACCCGTTATATGGGTTGGACGAATTCCATCTTGATCATACAAAACCCACTACATACTTATCATATACCCAATGATTACACTAAGGTCTACTTAGTTACGAATAGCCAAGAGTAACATCAAAGTATATGACTAACATGTTGGGAACCTCGATGATCTCAGGTCAAATGACAATACATATAAGAACCACTAATGACAATCATATAACGTTCCATGTAGTGTTCTTATGTTGGGTCAGTCTAGACCACAAGTTCTCTAACTTGTACCCGTATGTAGAATTCATTTCTCATATAATTCTCAACATACGCTAGTCTTAATTTATTATTACAACCCATCCATAATAATAATCGACTAGGGACATTTAAGAATATAAAATATTCTAGGGTTAAAAATATGTGCAAGCGTTTATCACATAAACATATTTATTGGAATAACCTTAATGTATATACATGACTATATACAATCATCCAATGATTGGCTTTTGGGCATATTACACTAACAATCTCCCACTTGCACTAAAGCCAATCATCCATGTATCTAATACCAATGGATGTAGCCATGACCATTATGCTTCCGCTATGTGAGAGGCTTTGTCAATGGATCTGCTACAGAGTTCTCAGAAGGAACTTTGCACAGCTTCAGTTGTAGAGTCGGTAACTGTTTCTTGCTTGGAACTCTTCCAGCAAATAGCACCACCTCCAAGACAAAACACATAACCTGACTGCGATCTAAAATCATCCTTGTCTGTTTGGAAGCTAGCATCTGTGTAACCCTTTACAACAAGCTCATCAACGCTTCCATAGACAAGGAATGCATCCTTAGTCCTTCTCAAGTACTTAAAAATGTTCTTAACCGCTGTCCAGTGACTCTCATCGGGATCAGATTGATATCTGCTTGTGACACTCAAAGCATATGCGACTTCCGGTCGAGTACATAGCATGGCATACATGATAGATCCTATTGCAGATGCATAAGGGATCTTACTCATCCGCTCCCTCTCTTTAGATGTACTAGGACATTGATTCTTTGAGAGAGATATGCCATGTGATATGAGCAAGAAACCTTTCTTGGAATCTTGCATGCTAAACCTCTTTACTACTTTGTCAATATATGTACTTTGACTTAGCCCAAGAAGCCTTTTGGTTCTATCTCTATAGATCTTTATACCTAGCACGCAAGCAGCTTTTCCTATGTCCTTCATTGAGAAATTCTTTCCTAACCAAGTCTTTACAGACTGTAGTATTGGAATATCATTCCCAATAAGCAGAATGTTGTCAACATACAATAATAAGAAAACGATAATGCTCCCACTAACCTTCTTGTAAACACATGGTTCATTTTCATTTTTAATGAAACCAAACTCTTTGATCACTTCATTTAAACGAAGATTCTAACTCCTAGAAGCTTGCTTCAATCCATAAATGGATCTTTGCAGCTTGCATACCATATTAGCATTCTCTGGATCGACAAAACCTTCATGTTGTGTCATGTACACATCCTTAAAAATTTCCATTAAGGAAAGCGGTTTTGACATCCATTTGTCATATCTCATAATCATGGTATGCTGCTATAGCCAATAGAATCCGGATGGATTTAACCATGCAACTGGCGAGGAAGTTTCATCATTGTCAATACCATGAACTTGCCTGAAACCTTTCGCAACCAGTCTCCCTTTAAAGGTAATCACATTACCATCCATGTCGGTCTTTTTCTTAAAGACCCAATTGCACCCTATGGGTTTTACCCCTTCAGGTGGATCAACCAAGGTCCATACCTTGTTTTCATACATGGATTCCATCTCCGAATTCATGGCTTCTATCCACTTCATAGAGTCTGGACCCGTAATAGCTTGCTGATAGGAAGTGGGCTCATTCTCAACAATGAGCATCACGTCTCCAGCATGAGTAATAAGAAATCCATATCTCTCAGGCTCATACTGAGTCCTATCAGACCTACGCGGTCCGTGTGTTACAGGTACAGGATTCTCACCCACAACAACTTGTGGTTCCTGTCCTTGTTCCATCTCAGCCTCAATACCTCGAACTTCTTCGAGTTCTATTTTCCTCCCACTTATCTCTCTAGAAATAAACTCTCTTTCTAGAAAAACAGCAGCACGAGCAACGAACACTTCGTGCTCTATGGGATTATAGAAATAATATCCTTTAGTTTTCTTAGGATATCCAACAAAAAGGCACTTGTCAGATTTACGGCCGAGTTTGTCTGATGCTTGACGTCTCACGTAAGCCTCACAACCCCAAATCCTCATAAAAGACAAATTGGGACGCTTCCCAGTCCATATCTCATATGATGTCTTTTCAACAGATATAGATGGAACACGGTTAAGTGTAAATGCAGCACTTAATAATGCATGTCCCCAAAATGAAAAAGGAAAGTCAGCTTGACTCATCATAGAACGAACCATGTCTAACAAAGTTCTATTCCTCCTTTCAGATACACCATTCCATTGAGGCGTACCTGGTGGAGTAAGTTGTGATACAATACCACATTGCTTTAGATGATCAAGAAAATCTCGGTCTAAGTATTCACCTCCTCGATCAGATCGAAGCATTTTAATACTCTTGCAGAGTTGATTCTGTACTTCACTCTTGAATTCTTTGAACTTTTCAAAGGATTCTGACTTGTGCTTCATTAGATACACATAGCCATATCTACTGTAATCATCAGTAAATGTAATGAAGTATTGAAGTCCACCTCTAGCCTGTGTTGACATAGGTCCGCATACATCAGAATGTATAAGACCTAACAAGTCCAAAGCTCTTTCACCTTTACCAGCAAAAAGAGCCTTCGTCATTTTGCCTAATAAATATGACTCACATGTCTCATATGATTCAAAATCAAATGAGTCTAAAAGTCCATCTTTATGGAGTTTAGAAATACGAGTCTCGTTTATATGGCCCAATCGACAATGCCAGGGATAGGTTTCATTAGAATCGTTTAATCTAACCTTCTTCGTATTAATGTTATAGATTGGTGTTTCTAGGTTTAGAACGTACAAACCATTGCTCAAATATGCACCACCATAATAAATATCATTGAAATAAATAGAACAACAATTGTTCTAATTACAAATGAAAAACCTTTCTTGTCCAGACAAGAAACAGAAATCAAATTCCTGCTTATGGTAGGAACATAATAACAATCGTCAATTTCTAACACGAAACCACTCGGTAAGGGTAGATGGTAAGTCCCTACGGCTAATGCAGCAACTCTTGCTCCATTTCCAACGCGCAGGTCTATCTCTCCCTTTGCTAATCTTCTACTCTTTCTCAGTTCCTGCACATTTACATAAATGTGAGAACCACATCCGATATCTAATACCCATGATGCAGAGATAGAGATATTAGCCTCTATAACAAAAATACCTGAAGCGGAAGTCTTACTTCCCTTCTGTTTCTTCACCTGTTCAAGGTAAATAGGGCAGTTACGCTTCCAATGGCAATGGAAATATTATCCTTCCTTTGCAATACCACCTTTGGGTTTCAGCACATGGGAACAAGAAGATGCACATGCACCAAACTTTTTGGCACATTTCTTGTTCTTGTAAAACTTGGCTTTACCCTTTCCTTTGCCATTTCCAACCATCAATATACTGTTGGATTTATTTGCCTTCATCTGTTGCTCAACTGTTCCTAACATGTTAAGCAACTCATATAAGGATTTGTCAAGATGATTCATATTGAAATTCATGACAAATTGGCTGTAACTATCCGGCAACGATTGCAGGACTAGATCAACAGCCAACTCCTTTTGCAAAGGAAAACCTAGACCCTCAAGGCTCTCAATGTATCCAATCATTTTGAGCACATGAGGTCTCACCGGTCATGACTCAGCCATCTTGCATTGGAACAATGCCTTAGAGGTCTCGTACCTCTCATGCCTTGCTTGCTCTGCAAAAAGCATTTTCAGATGTTCGATCATATCGAACGCATCCAAGTTCCCATGTTGCTTCTAAAGCTCAGAGTCCATGATAACAAGCATAAGGCGTGGAACATCCAATGCATCATCAACATGCTTCTAGTAAGCATCTTTTTCCGCCCTAGGAGCAGTAGGTGCCGGTTCATTAGGAACAGGCCCTTCAAGGACATACAACTTGTTTTATTGTTTAAAAACTATCCTCAAATTGCGATGCCACTTAAGGAAGTTATTCCCATTAAGTTTTTCCTTCTCAAGGACAGATCGCAATGATTGTGTACTAGTGTTTTGTGCCATGATAACTCTACAACATTGATCAACTCACACAAATAAGAGTCACGTAAACATAAATCATTTAACAAGGAATTCTATTAAATGATGCTCCTACTACATAAATCAAGATAATTATAAGTAGGCCAAGATCCATATTTCACTACAAGATAAGTCAGCTTTGGCTGATCACTTATATCATAGTTATTTAGGTAGACAACTCTTGTCAATTACATCTTATGTAACTCTTGGATAGTTGAGTGAACAACACTTGTTCTTGTCTATCTCATAGACTTAGCTCAACTCCTTGCCTCTAAGTCCTCAATCCTATTGAGATGACCTAGTTAAGTTTAACCCATAACAAGCAGTTCGGATATTACAATTATCCCGTCGCACCTTGCTAGGATAAATATTGGCACCTTGCTTTGGCAAAACCTACCAAGTATAGATCTAAGCAATGATGAGTGCTTATCATGGAAGGCAACACAAGAGGAACTTAATATTTACATCAACATATTATTCCTACACATCATATGCATGTTCTTGATAAATCATATATTGATGTTTTGTAAATTTGGAAACCAAAAATACATAAAAACATCGATGTCTAACATTGAACATCGATGTTGTGAGAATCTGATTCTCCCAACCACTTGGCAGTGTTCAAGAACATTAAAGTTTAACTTGTGATGAAAGACTGACTAGCTCCTCGATCTAGGAAATTTCTTGTGGAGAATAGTGCTCGTACAAGAAGTGAATTTGAACTGATTCGATAATTCCCAGGAAAGATGGCGTAGCCAATCTCCTAAGACAGAATTATCATTCCAAGATAAATCGCCAGGAAAGACTGGAGGAACAAAGGTTCACTTAAAACCCAGCCTCCTAGACAGGACTCACTTGCACAATGTATTAATTCACAACCTTGCACCTGAAAAAGGACGACAATCGTACTAGAATGACAATCGATCTATACAAAAACTGACAATCGATTTTCCTTGTCGAACTCATTCGACTTACTACCAAAAACACCTTGATTGATATCACATACCAATCAAGTACTTGTTGTCAAACACTTTTGACAAAACAAACCTCACATATATCACACATACAAAAACGAATTCAACATATCATGAACAAGCTACATCACATACAACATATCATATATATCAATATGAGCATATCATACTTATGTACAACAAATTCAGTTTAGCGTTTCACAAGAGGCTCCGCTACCACTATAAGTAACTGGGCATGCAAACTTGACAATCAAATGCAGCGGAAAAACCCAGAAACCATGGAGGATCCAAGTGAAAGTAACTAAACCGAATAACAATTTTTACGTACCTGAATCGGTTGAGATCTTTCACTCAACTGTTGTGCCGAATCAGCTAGAGCCGGAAAGAAATCTCGCCCCTCTACGGTATCCACACGAACCGTCGATCTCTGGTAGGAAAACATCTCATGATCTCCAACCCGAGCACTCCCGAACCGTTGTGCTAGCTACGGATGTAACGCCCCGAATTTTCATAATTTGATTTTTCGGAATTTTCGAAATTTTTGTTTCAATTTTACCCTTGGGGTATTTTCGAGTTTTAGTCGAAGAAATAAATTACTATGCCTTGGAAATGTCAATTTTAAGTGGGTGTCGTCCATGGTTCGGGTTCCGTTGGAAACGGATCCGAGAACGGGGTGAAACGCGAAGATTAACGGAGGGTACTATGAAACTACGTCGTTTTGGAATTTTGAAAAAAAAAAAAAAAGGGAAAGCTGCAGGTCAACGGGGCGGGTTGACCGCGCCAAGCTAAACGACACGACGTCGTTTTGAGCTTGGTGGGTCAAAACCCTAGCCGGCCACTTCCCCTCTTCTTTTCTTTTTCTTTTCTTCTCCTTTCTTATTTCTATTTCTCTTCTTCTCCAACCCGCCACCTCCTCCTACCTTCCTTCTCTCTTTTTCTTTTCTTTCTCTCTTCCCTCTCCCTTCTTTCTTCTCCTCTCGTTTTCTCTCCCTCTGTTACTCCTCTCTTTTCCAAACCTATCGTCTTGTCCTCTTCCTCGCGTGTTCACCTAGCCGCCACCACTTCCTCTCATCTTCTCCTCCCCACTTCGCCGTCGCCGTCGCGAGTTGCAGAGGTGGAAGAGTCGCCACCTCCGGTAAGCACCGCCGCCCTCTAATTTCCCTTCTTTTCTCTCGTTTTTCTTTTGGGGTTTCTTTGTGTTGATGGGTTTGTTTGATGATGTGTCGGTTGTGTGCTGTTGGATTGTGGCCAGGGTTGTGCGTGCGTGCGTCGTTGGGGTCGCCGGTGTGCTGCGGTTGTGTTGGTTTTCTGGTTGACGGTGTTGTGACGATTGTTGGTGGTGGTTTGGCGTGTTGGTTGCTGCCGGGGTGTTTCTGTGGGGGTGCGTCACTCTGTGTGTGTGTGTCGGCAGTGATTTGGAGCTCGGGTGTGTGTGTGCTGGTCACGGGCAGATTTGGTTTGGCAGCAAACTCCCGGGTAAGGACCATTTTATTTTTTCTTTTGTAATTCGTGTAAGGGATCTGTATGGATAGTGTTGTGTATTTGTTTGAGGTGAAGTGAATATGTTGTTGATTGGTGGTTGTGGCAGTTTCGGGTGTTTCCGGCGAGTTGACCGGAATCCGGCGAAGCCTCGGGGATTTTCCGGCGAGGCTCGGGAATTTTCCGGCGAAGGCTCGGGTCTTGATTTTCGGCATTTTAACGGTATACTAGATGTACAAATTTGTGTTATTCATGGCATGTACTTATTTAATTTGGATTGGGTTTTGTAATATTGATAAGGTAAAAAGTAGTAAATCGAGTACGGGAATTTGTGTGGAATATAACCGGGAACTTACCGACACGGGTAGAACCTTAGGCCGGGAATTTTGGGCTCGGTTTGACCATGGACTTAAGTAACGGGCTGTAAGCCCCATTCCTATGCTTGGCTTAATAAGGACTTAAGGAAGTGGGCTTTAGGCCCGGAAATTGTAATTGGGCTTCGATTGGACTTTAGGCCGGGAATTCATAAACGACATAATGAGTGGGCCATAGGCCCGGGAACTACTTATTGGACTTAGTTGGGCGAAAGCCGGTGAACCTTAGGTCCCGATACTCGGAGTTTTGGTGAGAGAATATTATGTCGGGTTTAGACCCGGGAATTTCATAAATGGTTAACTAGGGACGGGTTTAACTCAGTTGAGCATAATAGTTACACGCATGCACGTCTTTATTGTTTATGTTTGTAATTTGTTGTGTGCGCCGGTATTCAGACACGGGTAATACCTCGGGAGCTGGTGGATCTGTTTTGGGAAAAGCTCCACAGGACAATCGTCGTTGAGGTGACTTTATATGTCTTTTTATGTTTGTATGCATGAGCTCGTTGGATCGGTTTGTTTGAGTTGCATGCTTGTTTGCTAACATGCTGTAATCTGTGTTGTGTGACTAAGTGTATTATTTGCTTATGAGCTGGATGTTGGATTTGTTATGGATTATAACATGTGTGATTTTGGGTGTTTTGTGTGATGTGTTGTGGGTCGGAGACCCGGTGATCTGTTTAAGATGTTTTATCACACAACCCTGTTAAACTACAATCACTTGGCACACATGAACTCATAATTTGAGATTAAGAATAATGTACAGTAGAAGTTAGGCTACTGTGTGCTGATGACCGGTTGGTTCGAGCGGAAATTGATACCCCTCGGGTTTGCATGCGGGATAGCATGTGGTATGCGGATTTGCATATGGGTCTGTGATGACCGGTTTCTACCTCCCTCCTTCTACCTCCCCCTTTCTACCTCCCTCTTTCTCTCTGTCTCTCTCTCTCTCTCTCTATGGATATGTTTGGGCTTCGTGCCCGGTTTATTTGGGCTTCGTGCCCGGTTGTCTCATGAGACGGCACCGAGCTCGACGCACACAGTAGGGGACCCTGAATAATAAAGTATAATAAGAAAACTTAACACACAACAGATGGAGAATAATGAACAGTTTGCTTGATTGTGTTGGCGTGTTAGTACTGATTGTTGTGTGTTTGCATGCTTGCCTTGTTGCTCTTCTTTCCTGTCGGACTTGATCTGCACACTCTCATAATTAGATATATATTGCTCACTAAGTAGGCGACTCACATAATCGCCAACGTTGTTTTTCAGACTTTAGATAGCGTGCAGTCACTTACCATCCTTCCAGAGTACAGACGTGGTTATCTCAGCAGGTAGCTGTGCTTGATCTCCCGGTTGGATCCATACAGTCGGCATGCATGTTGTTTTGATTCTCTTATTTTTACTCCGTGTGTTTTCTTCCGCTGCATTGGATTTTTATTGAGATGTCTCTATTGATTTTGGATTACATTTTCGGCGGGTTGCCGGGTTTATGTATTGATGATGTTTCGGCAGGATGCCGGGTTGTCTTGTGGCTTGTTAAGCCGGATTGTGTTGTTCTTTTGACATCTCATTTATTAAGAATATTGGATAACATTTTGATATTGGATTTCGTGTCCCGGGTTTCAGGGGTATTTTGGTAATTTCCTCCATTTAAGTAATTTATTTGTAAATTGGGACACGGGCGTTTCAACGGATTTCTGGGAGCTATGTGGTGTTTTTTTCTTTCTCAAAGAATGGGTGTGTAATCTGAATTGTGTGTGAATGTTGTGTGTGTTGATAATCTGATCATCAAGCCCTATTTATACACAGAATTAATGCATAGATTAATGAGACAACGGCCAACATCATCATCCATTAACCATCATGATTATACTTTAAGTCTAATCATGTCTCCACTATGTCTTAATGCTCCACTAGGCATTAATGGATGCTCCACTAAGCATTAATGGGATTACACATCATATGGCATTAATTTTGGTTCAATAATTCTGATAATTAGTGAACCAAATCAGCCCAAAACGACCCGGTCCAACCGTGATCCAACCAAGGTTCAACCATGGTCCACCCACTAGGTCGAACCACTGTCCAACCATGATTCAACCACCTGCTCGAATCAACAATTCTAAGTGTGTGACCCTGTAGGCACTTGTAACGTTTGACAATAATTGTAAATTCTCATTTTACAATTATAAACAATGAGCGGTGTCTAGCAACACATCATTGCTACCCAAACGACAAGATCAGTACTGATTCAATATGCCTCGGAAGCATGTCATCGTCCTTTCGTCACATTATCAAGATTAAACACGAGACATGGAATAAGTCAATCTCATATATGTTTAATCTAAGTTTCTTGATCCCCGAGTTAACTGTGTAAAACGGATACTAATGATATCACCATATCACATAATCCGAGCATGGCCATGCATTTACAGTTCAACTCTATCAAGAGGCCCAACTGATAATATACCCGTTATATGGGTTGGACGAATTCCATCTTGATCATACAAAACCCACTACACACTTATCATATACCCAATGATTACACTAAGGTCTACTCAGTTACGAATAGCCCAGAGTAATATCAAAGTATATGACTAACATGTTGGGAACCTTGATGATCTCAGGTCAAAGGACAATACCTATAAAAACCACTATTGACAATCATATAACGTTCCATGTAGTGTTCTTATGTTGGGTCAGTCCAGACCACAAGTAACTTGTACCCGTATGTAGAATTCATATCTCATATATTTCTCAACATACGCTAGTCTTAATTTATTATTACAACCCATCCATAATAATAATCGACTAGGGACATTTAAGAATATAAAATATTCTAGGGTTATAAATATGTGCAAGCGTTTATCACATAAAAATATTTATTGGAATAACCTTAATGTATATACATGACTATATACAACCATGCAATGATTGGCTTTTGGGCATATTACACTAACACCCTCGACATAGCCCACGACCGCAGACTGCTCCTCTGCTTGAGTGTGGTTGAAGAGACAAATAGAACGGCGGAAGAGGATATGGTGGCAGTGAAGGTGTAACCCAAAAGAGAAAGAATGTTGGCCAAAAGAAAAATAAAAGAGTGGTAGCAGTCAAAACAAAGAAAAAGGAAAAGAATTAAGAGAGGGGGAGAGAAATTAGGTAGTAACTGTTGGGGAGAGATAGTCGGGGAGACAAATCCGGGAGAGAGATGGTGGGAGCGGCGGAAGAAAGAGAAGGAAGAAAAGAGAAAAGAAAAGAAAAGAAAGTGGAAGAGTTAAGGTTGGTCTAAGGCGGGGTTAACTCTTCCCTGGTCAATGTGCGTAGTGTTTAGGTTTTTTTTTCCCCCTTTTTCTTTATTCCAAACGACATGGTTTCAAAATGAAACTACATAATACTCCGTGTTTACCCTGGAACTCCAATTGTTCCCAAAGAATCCGACTATAGATTAACCCCGAACGTAAAAAAAACATTTTTAAAGAAAAATAAATTAATGATAATAATTTCCTTGGCCCAAAATCCCGGAATTTCTCGAGGATAGAATTGGGGATAAAATTTCAGAAATTCCGAAAAAGCATAGAAATTAAATTCCAAAAATTCGAGGCCCTACAAGTCGCCACCCGAACTTTAGTATAGGAAAAATTTCGGGAAGAAAGGTTCCTTGAATCCCATTGACTCCATATAAAGCAACCGGTTAGCGAACAAATGATATTGGGCCCAGAGGTTGGTCACGGATGGGAAGGTGTTAGGCACCCATCCATGTTGCGGAGAAACTTTGTGCAATTGAAAAAAAAATGTATGCTATGTGCAAATGTGTATAAGGTGTTGAAGCAAATGACAAAATAATAATAAAAAATTGGGACAAAAGGGAAAAATAAAATAATTGGGCTTGAGTTTCCACCACTAGAGACCACCTATGTACCTCGGCGACCGGGTTCAAAGCCCATGTAGTTCTTGTTGTAACATCACAACAATCACATCATAAAAAAGCATCATCAGGTCACCAGTAATTAGTAAACAGAAAGGGATTAGGATTACCTCTTATAGCCCTCCTCTAGCTCCTTGGATTGGGTTGTGTTTTTCACCCATCTTCTTTCCTCTTCTAAGCTAAATTGTTAATCCTCCTCCTGGTCTACCCTTGTTGGATTATTGTTGATACTTCCCACAAAAATTCCTCCAGAGTTTCTACCTAAAGAGGTTTTCTATGGTTAGAGGAGTAGAGTTTCCTAAGCAACAAAGCATATAGGTAGTGTGTACATAAGAGTGAGCAATCCCTTGAAATTTGAATGGGAGACCCTATTTAAATTGTTCTGGGAAGTGTAGGGGCATGGACCTGCTTAATGACCATTGGCTCAGCCAAAAATCTGGGCCAAAACCGTGTAGAATCAAATTAAGGGCGAAATTGAAGGAAATCGAGCGATTTTGGGCACCATGACCGCCATCGCCGGCGCTCATCTGATGGATGGCCTCCAGGCCCCAGCGGTTATCCGTGAATGGCCGGCCGGACCTGGCAGTCATCCCGCCATGACCGCCCGACCCCCATGTGTGTAACGCCCCGATTTTCGTTAATTGATTTTTACGGAATTTTTAGAATGCTATGTTGCTATCGTCATAGAATCAGCCGAGTTCATAAGTTCTTGTTTCCGTCAGACTTTTATCTTGAATATAGGTTTCTTAGTATTATGTCTAGGCTTTAGTAACTTTTCTCTATGTGCTTTTGTTTGCTATTTGACCACAAACCTTATTCTTATGAGTTAAAATTTTATCCTCTTCTTTACGACCAGGAAGGTTAGTAATAAATTCAGGGACCGAATTTTTCTAACGGGGGAAAAATATAATACCCGGTATTCATTAGATTATACGTTAAATTTACATACCATATCTATTAATTAGTTTAAGCCCACGTGCATAATAAGCAGGCCCACAATTTTTTTTGACCCGTTGGATTGTGTTTTGAAAAAAAAAAAAAAAACATAAAGCCCAACCCTTGCCCTTAAGTTCACCGTGTCCAAATAGGTTTAGTTCTTTTGTTTAGGCGGTGGCATTTATATATATAGGTCTCTTACAAAACACAAACCCCATTCTCCTATTATCGTTCTCGTCGCGCTCCTCTGCCAATAAGGACAATAGCTGCAGCCTTTGTGCTGTCGTCAAAAGGTGAAGTTGGAGAGTTTGAATCGAGTAGCTAACCCATAGTAAGTTTTTAATGATTATATTTTCTAGCCTTTAGTGTTTTCGTAGACTTTTAAGAATATTACTATGTTTTCTTAGCCCTTAAGGGAATTTGTTACTGGAACTCGATTCTGGCTATCATAAACTAGGATAATAAATCTATCTTATTATTTATTTGTGGTCGTCATGTGGTCAAACCCAAGGTGCATCCATTAGTTTTGAACAGTTTATAGTGTTCTTGTTTCCGTTAAGGTTAAGCTTAGAATTAGGTAATCAAATTTTTACCCTACAAAATAGACACACATAGGAAACGTTTGCAATTGGTTTCATTGGAAAAGGAGTTTTGTGGAATTTATTAAAAACCGCACAATTGGACAGTTGTGCAGGAAATTACAGTTTTTCTGGGCTATGTTAGAGAATTCATAATTAATTATTCCTAGATTCTATGATAGTGAATTTTATATGGTTGGAAAGCTTAGAATGTCTACTTTAAGTTCCGTGTTGATGATAGTTTCAGATTCGGAATTAATTGGGAGTTATTAGGCAGTGATTAGGGGCTGGTCAGTTTTGTAGCTCGTTCGGTTGATTGTTAAATACTCTTTGGACTTAGTGGCTACGTTTCTCTTGTGAACTAGGTGCTGCGGGGATCCGGACTCAAGCTTGGACCCTGGTCTGTATATATCCACGTGAGGTTAAGGATTGTTATCACAAAATTAAGTTAGCTAGTGTATAGCATGCATCTCTTTACCTCGTGATTTGTTGTGTAATTGTGTTTGGGTTATAATTATAGGAACACGGTAATGTCGAGGTAGGGGATGGATTTATCTTTCAAGATGTTTCTATGATCCAGGTGAGGACTTATAAACCTTTGTATGCATTACTGCCTACAATGCTCGGTTGATTGTCTTGGAATATAATGTGGTATTAATTGTTTGGTCTTGAATGCTGTATGCATGCTTGCCTGTTGTGCTGTTGTTGCTATTTGCAAGGTGAATAATGTTGATGTTACCTATGTCGTGGTGTGCCTGATTATGTGGCCTGTTGTTTGGTTATGATAAACACATGAGGTTTAGATTGAGGTTTGTGTGGTGGACTATGGGCTGAGGCCCGGACTTGAGGATAAGATATTAATTCCACACAACACTGTTGATCATAACTTATGGCACAACTCTTAAAACATTATTGTGAATAACGAACTATATAATTCTACTGTGGGGCTGTTGACCGGTTGGTTCGAGCGGGAAGTTATACCCCTCGGGATGGCATGCGGGTTTGCATGTGGGCCTGTGATGGCCGGTTCTACCTTCCTCCTTCTACCTCCCCCTTTCTACCTCCCTCTTTCTCTCTGTCTCTCTCTCTATGGATATGTTTGGGCTTCGTGCCTGGTTTATTTGGGCTTATGCCTGGTTGTTTGATCAGACGGGACCGAGCTCGACGCACACAGTAGAGGGCCCTAATAAAATACTTAACCTTAATAATAAAGATAATAATATAAGTAATGACAAGTGATGGTATGTAGTCTGATGATGTCTTGCTCTGTGTATTGAGGTTGTTGTTGTTTGATGCCGGTGTAATTGCAGTTGATTTGTATTATATATTATTGGTTTATTTGTCTGCGGTGAGACAGTGGTTGGTCTCACCCCCTCACAGACTTTTACAGGTTAGCTGTTCGTTGAGCAGTGGTGCATTTCAGCAGGTGGCAGTACATTCCTCTCCTCGGGTCGGATCCATAGAGTTCACTGCATACATGTTATCATATGTATAGTCTTCCGCTGCATACTCGTTGTTGTGTAATTTGTTGTACAATTGTTCATTGATTATGTTGTTGATATTGTATCCCAGGTAGAAGGGCATTTTGGTCTTTCTACATGTTATGATTAATTTGATGGATAATTTTGGGATACGGGTGTCCCGGGAATGATAAGGGTAATTTAGTCAATCCATAATTAATTTGTAACTTATAATAATAAATTAGGACACGGGCGTTTCAATGTGTCCACCCATTGTTTACTTTTTTTGCTCCCGATTTCCCCTAATTCCTCTCTGATTTGATTCAACCGCGAAATCAACCCCTAACCTACCTAGAATCACCTTTTTTCTTGATTACTACTCCTCCCAATCATTCCATAACTGATGGATTACAAATAAATCTCCCATTTTATGTAAGATCATACAAAAAACACATTTTCCATTTAAATTATGATTTAACTCTAATTTTGCACGAAAATCAGAGCAAAAATTAGCCATCAAGAAATGTGTTTACGGGCTAATTAACTCTTGAAGGTCCATATTCCTTTAAATTAGGCCCCCAAATTCATCCTTAACCCAAAAATAAATCATCTCATTATAATCGGGCTAAAATAAACATGAAAGACCCAAATAAATAAAATACGACAATATTTTAATGAACTAGACCTTAATATATTCTTATCCTAAGATTAAATCATCTCATTAACGGTTCAAACATACAGACCTGAATTCATAAAATATATACATTCCACTAAAATAAATTTTAAGTGTGCCTTAGCCAAATATCAATTCAGCTCATTAATCTTATGGTTTGAGCATACTCAAAATCTAAATTAGAGGAATATTTGTTGGTCAAATTTGAGTTTTCATAGATTCCCCTCGTTGATAAGTCCTTAAAAACTAAGGACAAAACAACGCAAGAAAGGAACAACGAAATTTGAATGGTTTGATGTAAGTGGTGTGTGTCAATGGTTGGAGCACCCCGTGCTCCACTTCAGGAATCTTCTCATCCTGAAGGCTGTTGGTTGCTATGAACACCCAAATTTGACCCATATTTTATTCTTTTATTTATAAAATTTGAATGTGTTTGTGCCTTTGATTGATGATATGATTTGATTACTAGCATGAATATGTTTGAGACTTATTGATGATAGTATAGGATATTTTATTTGTTTCATTCTTTTATATATTTTTGGCCCTCTATTATTTATTTGATTTTAGGTTGATGTAAGTGGTGTGATGTAAGTGGTGTGTGTCAATGGTTGGAGCACCCCGTGCTCCACTTCAGGAATCATCTCATCCTGAAGGCTGTTGGTTGCTATGAACACCCAAATTTGACCCATATTTTATTCTTTTATTTATAAAATTTGAATGTGTTTGTGCCTTTGATTGATGATATGATTTGATTACTAGCATGAATATGTTTGAGACTTATTGATGATAGTATAGGATATTCTATTTGTTTCATTCTTTTATTTATTTTTGGCCCTCTATTATTTATTTGATTTTAGGTAAGAAATAAATATTGGGATTGGGCCAATAAAATATGGATTTCTGCAGAGGTTAGCCCATTTAAACACATAACCGGCAGCATAATCTACTCTTTAATTTCATGAAAATTGGGGATTAAATATGTATTTTTAGTGTTTTTATGGAAAATAAGTGTGAAAATTATTCGTTTAATGTATATACTTGATGGGGAAGTAAGGAGGGAATATTCTAGAGGATTTTAGAATGTTTTTAGGTCAGGAGACAGTTGACCAAAAATAGGATTAATCACCTCTCAATGCTAAACTACGATTAACCATGTAGACTATCTGGTTTTGATGACTAACAAATTATATGCTGTTAGATCTGCTTGTATTTTTTTTTTTTTGCTTTCAAGAAAAATTATGGTTTCTTCAGAAACCATGTTGCAGACATACGACATATGGTTTTTATCGATACCATATCTGCAAGCTGTCACTATCAACTTTTAGTGCAAGTTGCATGTGGTCCTGCAAGCATTTAAATCCCACTTCCAGCCGTTTGAGTCGATGAACAAGTAAGAGGGAAGACTTTATGGAAGTGCAGAAGATGTTCCCACCTAACTCCTACTCAACTCCACAAGGTCGTCCAAACCTTCCAGAATTGGTAATTAAGCAAGCAAAGAGTTGACATTGCACAGTGGCTCCAAATTGAAGATTTAATGAACTGAAGTCAACTGGAGTACGTGAAGCCATTGCAAGAGCTTATCTTCCACACTCAGATTCTATAAATAGGGACGTTTACACCTCTGAAAGTTTATCCCTGCTATTGTACAAAATTTGAGTGTATACTTGAGCTTAAACATTTGGTATTTGATTTGGTATTTCTGCTTACAGTGTGAAACTAATACAAAGGGTTAATTTGTAAGCAAAGCTTGGTTTAGAATTGCTGGGTACTCAAGTCTAGGATTAGATTTGAGGGTAGGTTAGAGCTTAGCCTGTGAAAAGCTTGTAAAGGTTTGAGCTTAGCCTAGAAAAGCTTGTGATTGTAAAGGTTAAGGTTGAACCCGTAAAAACCTAACGATAATGAGAGTTTGAAATCCTAAAGGAGGGACTTTTAGGTAGTGGAGGTACCTGGTGAGGGGGAACCACTCTAAAATCACTTGTGTAAATTCTCTCTTAATCTCCTCACTCGCATTCTTGCTCTAAAACACTCATCAGGCGTTACCCGAATTTGGGTTCTAAAAAACCAATTCGTGTCAGTCTGAAAAAGTTTTGAAACCTAATTCACTCCCCACCACCCCCCTGCTTAGGCACTTTCGGGCCGAAAATTGGTAGCGGAGCTGCGTTCTCAATTCAAAGGAGTAAGATTCAAAGACAAAGATCATGGCTTTTGAGGGTACTAGTGTGAACAAGGCACCATATTTTGATGGGGCAAACTTTGACTATTGGATGTTTTGGATGAAGATCTTTCTAGAGGGAAAGGACATTGAAATGTGGCATATTGTCCAGAATACCTACAATAGACCAACCAGGGAGAAGCATCTCTGGACTGAAGATGAGATGAAGAGAGCAAAGCTTGATGCACAAGCTAAAAACGCTCTTCTTTGTGGAATCAGTGAAAGCGAGTTTCAAAGGGTCTAATCTTGTGAATTTGCTCATGACATTTGGCAGTTACTATGTATCACTCATGAAGGGACAAACCAGGTTAAGGAATCGAGGCTCAATCACCTAACTAGAGAATATGCGCTATTCCAAATGGCTTCTGGTGAAACCATCAATACAATGGATACTCGGTTCATCCTACTTTGCAACAATCTAGCCTCTTATGGAAAAGTTCTAGCGCATACAGAGAATGTTGCAAAGATTTTGAGGTCATTTTCCAAAGAATGGGAACATAAAGTGACTGCCATTGACGAAGCTCAAAATCTAAACCTACTATCCAATGAAGAGCTGATTGGTAAGTTGATATGTCATGTTGACAATATCGAACCCAATAGAAAGGATGTTGCGTTGAAGGTCCATGAACCAAATGATGATGATGATAGTGACTTCGATGTGGCTCTACTCACTAGAAGATTTGATCGATACCTTAAGAAGAAGAAGCAACTCAAAGCGAAGAATCTTAAGGTCACAAAAGCTGAGGAGCCAAAGAAAGAGCCTCTGGTGTGCTTTGGATGCAATCGTCCATGACATATCAAGTCTGAATGTCCTTACCAAAAGAAGGGCAGATCTGGTTTTTCAAAACCAATGGGAAAAAGGCTATGGTTGCGTGGGATGATTTAGACTCCTCCAATGAATCTGATGTTGAAGAGGAGATCTATGCTTCATGGCTCAAGAAGATTCTGAGCTAACTGATTCTACTGATCTCAATCTTGATGAATTACTTGAAGCTTTTGATGAATTGCATGTCAAATACAAGCAAGTATTTAAGAAAAATAAAGAAAATAAAAAGAACGTTGATTTGATTGAATTTGGTGAGGATGCATACAAAAATAAAAATGAAAAGCTTAGGACTGCTAATTTTAATGCTATGAAGGTCTGTGAGGATTTAAAAACTGAGAAGTTTACCTTAAAGAATGCTTATGATGAACTTGAAAAGGGTATACTTGTAAGAGTGATATGTGCGAAGTGCTTGCGAATGAAAAAAGTGTTCTTGAAAAACATGTAACTGATCTAAAATCGTCTCATGAGAAGTTTACTGGTAGTACCAATAATCTGAATATGTTGTTAGGACAGCAGAGAAGTCCTATGCAAAAAAGAAGGAATAGGTGCTACACATTTGGTTGCAAAAAAACCAAATAATATTGTGCAATTTGTAAGGACAGAATCTAGTGTGCCATACAAACCCGACACCTCATATTTGAGCAGTAGTAGGTCACATAAGTATGTAAGCAATTATACATCAAGGTCAAGAATGTCACAAAAATCAAATAGTAAATCACATAAGAAGAATATGACATACAGACCAAATCTGGATTTTAACAAACCAAATTATGTGCAGTCACATTTTTTTAGAAGAAACAGTTATGCATATTCTGCTAGGAAACATATGTATACACATTATCATGCACCACGTATTGCTTGCTATTACTGTGGAAAGAAAGGTCTTGGCATCAATGCTTACTGGATTAAAAAAATAAATGAAAATGTTAGAAGTGTGTGGGTTCCAAAAGGAACCAGTTATAACTGTAAGTTTCCCTAGAGCTATTATGACATTCATAATATGCACAACATGCAGCGGAAGCAAGGGAAACCAACCAAGAACCACATGTGAAGCATATAAACCGTATAACAAAATTTCGTACCCTGTTCGGTTGAGGTACTTCACCCAACTGCTGGAACCGAATCAGTTAGGGCCAGACAAAGGCCTCGCCCCTCTACGGTATCCACACGAACCGTGATCTTCCCGGACTCGTCACACGAATCCAAGAACAAGCACCCCCGGACTGATGTGCTAGCAAGAGTAAACCGGGAGCTTATGTGTAGTGTCTTTCTTCTTCTTTCTCAAAGAAGAAGATGGTGATGTGTGTGTGTTTTCTCTCAAGCTCTCAAGAACACTTCTCAAGAACAAAACTCAGAGAATAGCATGAAGGAGAGGAAGTGACCAAATCACTCAATCCACACATCAAAGGCTAGTTGTGCTTTAAGGTGTTTTTGGTTCTTCCTTCTTTGACCAAGAAGAAGAAGCAAAGGGATGTGTGTATCAAAAGCTCAAGACTCTCTCAAGCTTTTTGCTGTGTGTAAAACGTGATGCTCAGCTCAAAATCAGCTCTAAAACTGATCATTCACACACCCACACACTTACACACTTAGCCTTAGTTAATGGAACTAATGGCCAACACTTGGCCCCAATTAGTGCATGATGATGACTTTATCATCATTAATGTCCACCACTAAGCCATATCAGATAACACACCACTTAGTGGCTCAATTATACTGACTTTCAGCATGCCAACCACCCAAAAACGACCCTGGTTCAACCATGGTCCAACCACGGTCCAACCACAAACCGGTCCAACCATGGTCCAACCACGGTTCAACCACCTGCTCGAATCAACGGCTCTATGTGTGTGACCCTGTAGGCACTTGTAACGTCCGGCAATAATTGTAAAATCCCATTTTAGAATTATAAGCAAAGAGCGGCGTCTAGCAACACATCATTGCTACCCGAACGACAAGATCAGTACTGATTCTCTATGCCTCGTAAGTATGTCATCGTCCCTTCGTCCCATTATCAGATTAAACCGAGACATGGAATATATCAATCTCGTATATGTTTAATCTCGTTTTCTTGATCCTCGAGTTAACTGTGTAAAACGGATACCAATGATATCACCATATCATAATCCGAGCACGGCCGTGCATTTACAGTTCAACTCTATCAAGAAACCATCCGATAATATACCCGTTATATGGGTTGGACGAATCCCCTCTTGATCTATCAAAACCCACTACATACTCGGCATATACCCAATGATTACCCTTATGTCCACCCAGTTACGGGTGACTAGGAATAATATCAAAGTACATGATTCATATGTTGGATACCTTGACGATCTCAGGTCGGAGGACAATCACATCTATAAGAACCACTAATGACATACATATAACGTTCCATGTAGGGTTCTTATGTGGGTGGGTCCAGTCCACAAGTTCTCCAACTTGTACCCGTATGTAGAATTCATATCACATATAAATTCTCAACATACGCTAGTCTTGATTTATTATTACAACCCATCCATAATAATAATCAACTAGGGACATTTAAGAATATGAAATATTCTAGAGTTATAAGTATGTGCAAGCGTTTATCTCATAAATGATACTTCTTGGAATAACCTTAAAGTGTATGTACAAGACTATAAATAAACATCCATGATTGGCTATTGGGCATATTACTAACAATCTCCCACTTGCACTAAAGCCAATCATCCATGTATCTTATACATGAGGATCTAGCATGACCATCATGCTTCAGTTGCATGAGAAGATTAGACAATGTATCTGCTACATTGTTCCCAGAAGGAACTATATATAGCCTTAGTTGTAGAGTCGGTGGCTGTTCTTGCTTGGAACTCTTCCAGCTCACAGTACCACCTCCAAGACGAAACACATATCCTTATTGCGATCTAAAATCATCCCTGTCAGTTTGGAAGCTGGCATCTTTGTAACACTTTACAACAAGCCCATCAACGCTTCCGTAAACCAGGAATGCATCCTTAGTGCTTCTCAAGTACTTAAGGAAATTTAACCGTTATCCAGTGACTTTCACCGGGATCAGAATGGCATCTGCTTGTGACACTCAAAAGCATAAGTGACATCCGGCCTAGTACATTGCATGGCATACATGATAGATCCTATTGCAAACGCATAAGAAATCTAACCCATCCGCTCTCTCTCCATAGTCATACTAGGATACAGATTATTTGAGAGAGCTATGCCATGTGACATGGGCAAGAAACCGTTCTTGGTATCTTTGCATGCTAAACCTCTTTAGCATCCTGTCAATATATGTACTCTGACTTAGCCCGAGAAGCCTTTTGGATCTATCTCTATAGATCTTTATGCCCAACACTTAGGCAGCTCCTCCTAAGTCCTTCATTGAGAAATTCTTTCCTAACCAAGTCTTTACAGACTTTAGTGTCGGAGTGTCATTCCTAATAAGTAGGATGTCGTCAACATAAAACAACAAGAAAACAATAGTGCTCCCACTAACCTTCTAGTAAACACATGGTTTATCTTCATTAATGATAAAACCAAACTCTTTGATTACATCATTAAAACGAAGATTTCAACTCCTTGAAGTTTGCATAGGTCCACAAATGGACCTTTGCATCTTGCATACCATATCTCATAGTCATGGCATCCAGCTATAGCCAATAGAATTCGGATAGATTTAACTATGGCGACTGGTGTGAAGGTTTCATCATAGTCAATACCATGAACTAGCTTGAAACCTTTCGCAACCAATCGCCTTTAAAAAGGTAATCACATTACCATCCATGTCAATCTTTCACAAAGACACGTTCGCACCCTACAGGTTTTACCCTTTCAGGTGGATCAACCAAGGTCCATACCTTGTTCTCATACATGGATTCCATTTCCGAATTCATGGCTTCTAGCCACTTCTTGGAGTCTAGACCCGTAATGATCAGCTGATAGGAAGTGAGCTCATCCTGACTTATGAGCATCACATCTCCAATATGAATTATGAGAAATCCATATTTCTCAAGCTCATACCGAGTCCTATCCGACCTACGCGGTCCATGTGTTTTAGGTACAAGATTCTCATCCACAACAACTTACGGATCCTGTCCTTTGTTCCATCTCAGCCTCTTTATTTCGAACTTCTTCGAGTTCTATTGTCCTCCCACTAATTCTTCTAGAAATAGACATTCTTTCTAGAAAAATAGCATTCCGAGCCACAAACACTTTGTGCTCTATGGGATTATAGAAACAATACCCTTTAAGGTATCATTCAAAAGGCAGTTGTCGGATTTAGGGTCGAGTTTATCTGATGCTTAACGTCTCACGTAAGCCTCACAACCCTAAATCCTCATAAAAGACAAAATGGGACGCTTCCCAGTCCATATCTCATATGGTGTCTTTAAGTCCGATTTAGATGGAACACGGTTAAGGTAGATGCAGCACTCAATAATGCATGTCCCCAAAAGAAAATAGAAGGTCAGCTTGACTCATCATAGAACGAACCATGTCTAACAAAGTTCGGTTCCTCCTATCGGATACACCATTTGAAGAAGTGTACTCGGTGGAGAAAGCTGTGATACTATACCACAACTCTTTAGATGATCAAGAAACTCTCGGCCTACGTATTCACCTCCTCGATCTTATCGAAGCATTTTAATACTTTTCCGAGTCGATTCTGTACTTCATTCTTGAATTCTTTGAACTTTTCAAAGGATTCCGACTTGTGTTTCATTAGATGCACATAGCCGTATCTATTGAAGTCATCAGTAAATGTAATGAAGTATTGAAAACCATCTCTAGCCTGTGTAGACATTGGTCCGCATACATCAGTATGTATTAGACCTAGCAAGTCCTAGGCTCTTCACCTTTACCCTTAAAGGAAGCCTTAGTCATTTTGCCTAACAAACATGACTCATATGTCTCATATGATTCAAAATCAAATGAGTCTAAAAATCCAACTTTATGGAGTTTAGGAATACGAGTCTCGTGTATATGGGCCAAACGACTATGCCAGAGATAGGTTTCACTAGAATAATATTATCTAACCTCCTTCGTATTATTGTTATAGATAGGCGTTACTAGGTTTAGAACATACAAACCACCGTTTAAAATGCACCATCATAATCAATTTCATTGAAATAAATAGAACAACAATTGTTCTTTATTCTCAATGAAACTTTTCTTGTCCATACAAGATACAGAAATCAAATTCTTGCTTATGGCAGGTACATAATAATAATTGTATAGTTCTAAAACCAAAATACTAGGTAAGGATAGATAAAAAATCCCTACGGCTAATGTAGCAACTCTTGCTCCAATTCCGAGGCGTAGGTCTATCTCATCCTTAGCCAATCTCCCACTCTTTCTCAGTTCCTTCACATTTCGACAAATGTGAGAACCACACCTGGTATCCAATACCCATAATGCAGAGGTAGAGATATTAGCCTCTATAAAAAAAATACCTGAAGCGGAAGTCTCACTTCCCTTCTGCTTCTTTATCTCTTCAAGTTAAACAGGGCAGTTGTGTTTCTGATGGTCTGGTTTGTTGCAACGGAAATAATTTCCTACCTTTGCAACACCACCCTTGGGTTTCAGCACATGAGAATAAGAAGATGCACATGCACCAAACCATTTGGTACATTTCTTCTTCTTGTCAAACTTTGCTTTACCCCTTTCCTTTTCAAAGGAAACCAAGACCCCTAAGGCTCTCAATGTATCGAATCATCTTGAGCACATGAGATCTAACGGGTGATAACTTAGCCGTCTTGCATTGGAACAATGCCTTAGACGTCTCGTACCTCTCATGCCTTACTTGCTCTCCTCAGAGCAGTTTCAGGTGTTCGATCATATCGAACGCCCACATGTTCTCATCTTGCTTCTGAAGCTCAGAGTCCATGGCAATTAGCATAAGGCATGCAACATCCAATACATCATCAACATGCTTCTCTCAAGCATCTACTTCTGCCCCTAGAAGCATTAGGCGCCAATTCA
Source organism: Turnera subulata (assembly GCA_028386065.3). NCBI lineage: Eukaryota > Viridiplantae > Streptophyta > Magnoliopsida > Malpighiales > Passifloraceae > Turnera > Turnera subulata. Next base: position 34,924 of record JAKUCV010004818.1, on the reverse strand, counting down.
TTAAGAATAGGCCCTTCAAGGACATACAAATTTTTCTTGTCTGAAGAATATCCTCAAAATGTGATGCCACTCTAGGAAACTATTCCTATTCAGCTTGTCCTACTCAAGGACGAATCGCAATAATAAAGTGCTAGTGTTTTGTGCCATGGTAATTCTACAAGAATGATCAACTCACAAATAATAGTCATGCATACAAATCATTTAATAAGGAATTCTATTAAACGTGCTCCTACTACATAAATCAAGACAATTATATAAGTAGGCCAAGATCCATATTTCACTACAACATAAGTCAGCTTTGGCTGATAAACTTATATCATAGCTATTTAGGTAGACAACTCTTTGTTAATTACATCTCTATGTAACTCTTGGATAGTTGAGTGAACAACACCTTGTTCAAGTCTATCTTATAGACATTGCTCAACCCTTGCCTCTAGGTCCTTAATCCTATTAAGATAACCTAGTTAAGTCCAAACCCACAATAAACAGTCGAGATATTACAATTATCCACTCGCATCTTCCTAGGATAAACAATGGCACCTTGCTTTGGCAAAAACCTACCAATTGTCGATCTTAGGCTTGATGAGTGCTTATCATGGAAGGCAACTAAGAACTTAATATTTCATCAACATATAATTCCAACACATCACATGTTTGTTCTTGATAAATCATACATTGATGTCATGCATGTTTGGAAACCAAATACATGTGAATATCGATGTCTAACTTGTACATCAATGTTTTGAGAATCTAATTCTCCTAACTACTTGGCAGCAGTTAGTTTTTCGGCCATATCCAGAGCTATAGAGCTCGGATGTGTGCAAACTTGGTCTCCCTGGAAAGCTAAGAAGTAGAGCTACGACTTTGCTGTTCAGGCCAGACACCAATTCGGCCTCCATCTGCCCTGAATGCGCTGTTTAAGTCACTAGTCTTAACAACATCGATGTGGGTTTTCTAGGACATCGATGTCCTGTCATGAACATCGATGTCATTTGGCCTCTGGAACACTAGGACATCGATGTCCTGTCATGAACATCGATGTCATTTGGCCTCTGGAACACTAGGACATCGATGTCCTGTCACCAACATCGATGTCCTTGAGGCTCTGGAAGTCCAAACCTTTTGGCAGAGCTCAAGACCATCGATGTTCAACTCTTGGACATCGATGTTGGAAAGTTCCAAAGGTCCAAAAACTTGGCAGTAGCATTTTAACATCGATGTCTAACCTTTAAACATCGATGTTTGAGACTCTTGAACACAAGGACATCGATGTTATAATGTCAACATCGATGATATTTGGTCTCTGGAATCTCAAACAAATCTCACAAGGCTTGGACATCGATGTTCAACCCTTGAACATCGATGTTCATGTGAATCTGCCAAGGCCAACCAACATAGGACATCGATGTTCATCTCATGAACATCAATGTTCAATGTTCTCTGCCAAGGTCAGACTACACAGAACATCGATGTTCATCTGATGAACATCGATGTCCAGTGGTCTCGGCCAAGGCAAATATAGTGTGAACATCGATGTTCATCTTGTGAACATCGATGTTATGGCCCTGTTGCACTAGAACGACAATCGTTCCTTACACAAACCGACAATCGATTTTCGTTTTGTCGAACCCCTTCGACTTACTGCCAATAACTCCTTGATTGATATCACATACCAATCAAGTTCATGTTGTCAAAACATTTTTGACACATCCAACAACAACATATATATTACATATACAACTGAAATCAACATATAATGATCATGCTACATCACATATAACATATCATATATATATGCATGAACATATCAACATATGCACATAAATCCGGTTTAGAGCTTCACAAGAGGATCCGCTACCACTGTAAGTTTCCCTAGAGCTATTATGACATTCATAATATGCACAACATGCAGTGGAAGCAAGGGAAACCAACCAAGAACCACATGTGAAGCATATAAACCGTATAACAATATTTCGTACCTTGTTCGGTTGAGGTCCTTTACCCAACTGCTGGAACCGAATCAGTTAGGGCCAGACAAAGGCCTCGCCCCTCTACGGTATCCACACGAACCGTGATCTTCCCGGACTCGTCACACGAATCCAAGAACGAGCACCCCCGGACTGATGTGCTAGCAAGAGTAAACCGGGAGCTTATGTGTAGTGTCTTTCTTCTTCTTTCTCAAAGAAGAAGATGGTGATGTGTGTGTGTTTTCTCTCAAGCTCTCAAGAACACTTCTCAAGAACAAAACTCAGAGAATAGCATGAAGGAGAGGAAGTGACCAAATCACTCAATCCACACATCAAAGGCTAGTTGTGTTTTAAGGTGTTTTTGGTTCTTCCTTCTTTGACCAAGAAGAAGAAGCAAAGGGATGTGTGTATCAAAAACTCAAGACTCTCTCAAGCTTTTTGTTGTGTGTAAAACGTGATGCTCAGCTCAAAATCAGCTCTAAAACTGATCATTCACACACCCACACACTTACACACTTAGCCTTAGTTAATGGAACTAATGGCCAACACTTGGCCCCAATTAGTGCATGATGATGGCTTTATCATCATTAATGTCCACCACTAAGCCATATCAGATAACACACCACTTAGTGGCTCTATTATGCTGACTTTCAGCATGCCAACCACCCAAAAACGACCCTGGTTCAACCATGGTCCAACTATAGTCCAACCATGGTCCAACCACAAACCGGTCCAACTATGGTCCAACCACGGTTCAACCACCTGCTCGAATCAACTGCTCTATGTGTGTGACCCTGTAGGCACTTGTAACGTTCGGCAATAATTGTAAAATCCCATTTTACAATTATAAGCAAAGAGCGGCGTCTAGCAACACATCATTGCTACCCGAACGACAAGATCAGTACTGATTCTCTATGCCTCGTAAGTATGTCATCGTCCCTTCGTCCCATTATCAGATTAAACCGAGACATGGAATACATCAATCTCGTATATGTTTAAACTCAGTTTCTTGATCCTCGAGTTAACTGTGTAAAATGGATAACAATGATATCACCATATCATAATCCGAGCACGGCCGTGCATTTACAGTTCAACTCTATCAAGAAACCATCCGATAATATACCCGTTATATGGGTTGGACGAATCCCCTCTTGATCAAACAAAACCCACTACATACTCGGCATATACCCAATGATTACCCTTATGTCCACACAGTTACGGGTGACTAGGAATAATATCAAAGTACATGATTCATATGTTGGATACCTTGACGATCTCAGGTCGGAGGACAATCACATCTATAAGAACCACTAATGACATACATATAACGTTCCATGTAGGGTTCTTATGTGGGTGGGTCGAGTCCACAAGTTCTCCAACTTGTGCCCGTATGTAGAATTCATATCACATATAAATTCTCAACATACGCTAGTCTTGATTTATTATTACAACCCATCCATAATAATAATCAACTAGGCACATTTAGGAATATGAAATATTCTAGGGTTATAAGTATGTGCAAGCGTTTATCTCATAAACGATACTTATTGGAATAACCTTAAAGTGTATGTACAAGACTATAAATAAACATCCATGATTGGCTTTTGGGCATATTACTAACAATAACCCCATAGGACCCAAATTAGTTTGGGTACCTAAAACCTAATTGTTTTTTACAGATGACAGGGGATGAATGGGTCTTGGACAGTTGATGCTCAAGGCATATGACAGGAGAAATATCCATGTTTTCGTCCTAACCATGAAGGACCGAGGAAAAGTAACTTTCGGGGATGTCCAAAAGACAAATTCTCGGGCTTAGTAAAATTGACTCTATTCTATCTATTGAGCATGTTTTACTTGTTGATAATCTTAAATATAATTTGCTCAGTGTGAGTTAACTTTGTGACAAGGGATTTGAGGTTATTTTTGGAGCCTCTAAATGCTCAGTAAGCTCTATTGATAAAGTTGTGGTTTTTACTGGTACCAGAAAAGGGAATATATATTCTATATCTTCTCATAATACTAACAACTTCGAGCTTAAGTGTTTAAGTGCAAGGACAGAGACACCAACTTTGTGGCACAGAAGGCTAAGGCATGCCAACTTGGATCTTATTTCTAGATTATCAAGCAAGATGTTGGTAAAAGGTTTACCTGCGCTGAAATATGAAAAAGAAGCTACATGTCCTGCATGTCAGCTTGGTAAACAGGTTAAAAGTTCCTTTAAACCCAAGCATGCTATTTCTACATCTAGACCTCTTGAATTGCTGCACATCGATTTGTTTGGACCTATGAGAACCATGAGCATAGGTGGTAAAAGATATGTCTTTGTTATAGTTGATGATTACTCAAAATTTACATGGGTAATATTCTTGCTCACAAGGATCGTGCATGTGATGAATTCAGTACTCTTGCTAAACTATTACGAAATGAAAAAGGTTACAGGATTTCAAAAACAAGAAATGATCATGGAGGAGAATTTAATAATCTTGCCTTTAATCATTTCGGTGAGCACAGTGGCATAGTACACACTTTTTCAACTCCTAGAACACCTCACCAAAATGGAGTTGTTGAAAGGAAGAATCGAACTTTGCAAGAAATAGCTAGAACTATGCTTAATGAGCATAAGTTAGAAGCATATTTCTGGGCAGAAGGTGTGAACATAGCATGCTACATTTTAAATAGAGTCTCTATGCGTTCTATAATTGAAAAGAAACCCTATGAGATTTGGTTTGAGAAGAAACAAAATACTTCTTACTTTTGGATCTTCGGGTCTAAATGCTATATTCTAAATACAAAGGATAACCTTGATAAGTTTAAAGCAAAATCTATTGATTGCATATTCCTTGGCTATTCTGCAACCAGTAAAGCTTATTGTGTTTACAATAAGATAAATATGGTTGTTGAAGGAACTATACATGTTGTGTTTGATAAAACTGACCCATGTGATTCAAGTATTGATGAGGAACCAGATATCATGGCTGAAGCTTAACGTCAGGTTATGGGCAAAGATACTTCAGTAGAAGAAAAAGAAGAGGATCCTCCTGTACTTGTTCCACATGATAGTTTACAAAAACATAATATTCTGCCAGATCTGGTTGGAGAAAAACCAAATGTCACTGCGTAAGCTTCAATTTCACAGCACATTCCTAGAAATATCAGAGCACCTAGAGGTCATTCAACTGATGCTAATCTTGGAGACATCACCAGAGGAGTGACTACAATGTCATCAATAAGGAATGTGAACAGACATATTGCGTTCTTATCCGCAAATTGAGCCAAAAAATGCACATGATGCAATTCATGATGAAAGTTGGGTCAATGCAATGCAAGAGGAATTGAATCAGTTCAAGAGAAGTGATGTGTGGGAACTGGTACCTAGACCTCCTGAATACCCAGTCATTGGAACAAAATGGGTCTTCAGAAACAAGCTTGATGAATCCGGTATAGTGGTAAGAAACAAAGCAAGGTTAGTTGCTCAAGGCTATAATAAAAAAGAAGGTATTGATTATGAAGAGACTTTTGCTCCTGTTGCTAGGTTAGAATCCATTCATGTGCTACTTGCTTTTGCATCATTTAGATCATTTAAGTTATATCAAATGATTGTGAAGAGTGCATTTCTAAATGGTTTTATTATGGAACAACCACTCGGTTTTGAATGTCATGACCATCCAGATTATGTGTACAAATTCAAAAAGGCATTATATGGACTAAAACAAGCTCCTAGAGCATGGTATGATAGACTAAATTCTTATCTTATGTCTAAAGGTTTTAGAAGAGGTAAAGTTGAATCTACTTTGTTTGTCAAAACTTGCAAAAATGATGTGATCATTGTGCAAATATATGTTGCAAATGATGTGATCATTGTGCAAATATATGTTGCTGATATTATGTTTGGTGCTATTAATGATCTTCTATTTAAGGACTTTGAAAAGCTTATGCACAATGATTTTGAGATGAGTTTGATGGGTGAACTCATATATTTTTTGGGTTTTGAAGTAAAACAACTTGATGGTGGCATCTTCATAAATCAAGCAAAATACATCCGTGAGCTACTTAAGAGATTTGGTATGGATGCAACCAAATCAAGTCCTACACCTATGAGTACTTCTACTAATCTAGACAAGGATGAAAATGGTAAGGATTTTGATATCAAGGTGTATAGAGGCATGACAGGTAGTCTCCCATATCTCACTGCCACCAAACCTGATATCATATTTAGTCTATTTTTATGTGCTCAATCATGCCCTAAAAATCACACGTGAGAGCCATAAAATGCATCTTTAAATATTTGAAAAGTACTCCATCATTAGGATTATGGTATCCTAAACTTGATGCTTTTACTTTGACAAGCTATTCAGATACAGACTTTGCAGGATGTACCTTAGACATGAAAAGTACAAGTGGGACATGTCAATTGCTTGGACAATTCCTTGTATCGTGGTCAAGCAAAAAGCAAAATTTGGTTGCTACATCCACCACTGAAGCCGAATATGTGGCGGTTGGAGCATGTTGTGCTCAAGTTTTATGGTTGAAGTTGAAACACCCGTGTCCCAATTAACAATTAAATACTAAAACTCAAGGAAATTACCAAAATACCCTTGAAACCCGGGACACGAAATCCAATATCAACAATATCCAAAATACTTAATAAAAAGAGATGTCATAACAAACATAGTCAAACCGACTTAGCAAGCCTCAAATCAAACCCGGCATCCTGCCGATACATCACCAATACTAAATCCCGACAATCTGCCGATAAAATAATCCAAAACCAATAGTGACATCTCAATAAAAATTCCAATGCAGCGGACGAAAACACACAGAGTAAAAATAAGAGAATCAAAACAACATGCATGCCGACTATATGGATCCAACCGGGAGATCAAGCACAGCTACCTGCTGAGATAACCACGTCCGTACTCTGGGAGGATGGGAAGTGACTGCACGCTATCTAAAGTCTGAAAAAACAACGTTGGCGATTATGTGAGTCGCCTACTCAGTGAGCAATATAAGTCTAATTATGAGAGTGTGCAGATCAAGTCCGAAAGGTAAGAAGAGCAACAAGACAAGCATGCAAACATACAACAACCAGTACTAACATGCCAACACAATCAAGCAAACAGTTCATTATTCTCCATCTGTTGTGTGTTAAGTTTTCTTATTATGATTTATTAATCAGGGCCCCCTACTGTGTGCGTCGAGCTCGGTCCCGTCTCATGAGACAACCAGGCATAAGCCCAAATAAAACCAGGCACGAAGCCCATCATATCTATAGAGAAAGGGAGAGAGAGACAGAGAGAAAGAGGGAGGTAGAAAGGGGGAGGTAGAAGGAGGGAGGTAGAAACCGGTCATCACAGACCCATATGCAAATCCCCATACCACATGCTAACCCGCATGCAAACCCGAGGGGTATCACTTCCCGCTCAAAACAACCGGTCATCAGCACACAGTAGCCTAACTTCTACTGTACATTATTCTTATTCACAAATTATGAGTTCATGTGCCAAGAGATTGTGATTTAACAGGGTTGTGTGATAAAACAGCTTAAACAGATCACCGGGTCTCCGACCCACAACACATCACACAAAACACCCAAAATCACACATGTTATAATCCATAACAAATCCAACATCCTGCTCATAAGCAAATAATACACTTAGGCACACAATACAGATTACAGCATGTTAGCAAACAAGCATGCAACTCAAACAAACCAATCCAACGAGCTCATGCATACAAACATAAAAAGACATATAAAGTCACCTCAACGACGATTGTCCTGTGGAGCTTTTCCCAAAACAGATCCTCCAGCTCCCGAGGTATTACCCGTGCCTGAATACCGGCACACACAACAAATTACAAACACAAACAATAAAGACATGCATGCATGCAACCATAATGCTCAACTGAGTTAAACCCGTCCCAAGTTAGTCGACTATGTAATTCCCAGGTCTAAACCCGACTTAATGTTCTCTTCACCAAAACTCCGAGTAACGGGACCTAAGGTTCACCGGGCTTATGCCCAACTAATTCCAAGAGTAGTTCCCGAGCCTATGGCCCACTCATTATGTCGTTTATGAATTCCCGGCCTAAAGTCCAATCTAAGCCCAATTACAATTTCCGGGCCTACAGCCCACTTCCTTAAGTCCTTATTAAGCCAAGCATAGGATTGGGCTTAAAGCCCGTTACTTAAGTCCAAGGTCGAAACCGAGCCCAAGATTCCCGGCCTAAGGTTCTACCCGTGTCGGTAATTACCGGCCTCATACTACTCAACTCTCGGTTTCCACTAAACACAATTAAATACATAACCCCAATTCCGAATTATTATTACATGCCATAATTTAATACAAATTATACAACCAAGCAATACCGTTAAGTGCCGGAACAATAACCCGAGCCTTCGCCGGAATATTCCCGAGCCTTGCCGGAAAATTCCCGAGCCTTCGCCGGATTCCGGTGAACTCGCCGGAAAACACCAAAAACTGCCACAACCATCAATCAACAACATACTCACATCACTCCAAACAAATACACAACACTATCCATACAGATCCATTACACGAATTACAAAAGAAGAAAATAAAATGGTCCTTACCCGGGAATTCGCTGCCAAACCGAATCTGCTCGTGACAAGCACGCACACACCCGAGCTCCAAATCACTGCCGACACACCACCAGAACCACCCCGAATAGCCACCACCACAACACCGTCGAACCGAACCCCGACACGCACCCAACAATACAAACACCACCACACCGCCGGCAATCCCAACCAGAGCAGCAGCACAAGACACCACCAACACCACGAACCCACAGTCGTCTGACCACCCAAAGCCAACAACAAACAACCCACAAAAACCCATCACACGAAGAACCCAAAAAGGAAACCGAGAAAACGAAAAGGGAAGGGAAGCAGGAGGACTCACCCGTGTTCGCGGCGGCGGCGACGCGAGTAGGCTCCCGGTTCCTCTGCAACTCACGACGGCGACGAAGACCTGAGAGGAAGGGAAGACGACGGCGTAGAGACAGGGGACTGATGTGTTGACGAAGACGAGTGGGGAAAAGGAAAAGAGAGAAAACGAGAAAGAGAAGGAGGAGAGGAAGAAGGAAGAGAGAAAACAAAGAAGGAGGAAGAGAAGGGGAAAGCGCCGTCGGGTGGAAGAGGAGAGGAGAGAAAAAGAAAAGGTGAAGAAGAAAAGAATTAAAAGAAGAGAGGTGGCTAGGGTTTTTAGGGTGTGAGCCGGCCCAGCCCCAAAACGACGCCGTTTTGGGCTGAGGCGCGGTCAACCCGCCCTAGTCAACGGTTTTTGTTTTTTTTTTTTACTAAACAAAACGACGTAGTTTAGACCATATCATCGTTCAAACCCCGTTTCACCTCAAAATGAGTCCCCGTTTCCGACGAAACTCAAACCCCTTATAACGCCAACCTAAATACATTATTTCCAAGGAAAATAATTTATTTCCATAACCAAAAATCCGGAAATTCCACAAGGGCAAAATTGGAATAAATATTTCAAGAATTCCGAAAAATCAAATTATGAAAATTCGGGGCGTTACAGAAGCAAACTCTATCTAATTATGAACTAACATTTAACTGTGTGCCTATCTATTGTGATAGTTCTAGTGTAATAAACTTGACCACAAATCCTGTCCAACACTCTCGGACTGATGCGTTATTTTTACGCGTGACTTTTCAAATTTATAATTCTTGATCAATTCACAACACGACACACAAAATATCTCACGAGTAAACGCAACGATTGTTAACTGCAAGCGTACAATGTACTATGTAGTGTAGTAGTCTACATAGTACGCTGTGTGCCTATCTAATTATGGACTAACACTTAACTGTGTGCCTTTCTATTGTGATAGTTCTAGTGTAATCAACTTGACCACAAATCCTGTCCAACACTCTCGGACTGATGCGTTATTTTTACGCGTGACTTTTCAAATTTATAATTCTTGATCAATTCACAACACGACACACAAAATATCTCACGAGTAAACGCAACGATTGTTAACTGCAAGCGTACAATGTACTATGTAGTGTAGTAGTCTACATAGTACACTGTGTGCCTATCTAATTATGGACTAACACTTAACTGTGTGCCTATCTATTGTGATAGTTCTAGTGTAATCAACTTGACCACAAATCCTGTCCAACACTCTCGGACTGATGCGTTATTTTTACGCGTGACTTTTCAAATTTACAATTCTTGATCAATTTACAACATGACACACAAAATATCTCACGAGTAAATGCAACGATTGTTAACTGCAAGCGTACAGTATACTATATAGTGTAGTAGTCTAATCAAGGTCGATCCACGGAACAAGGAATCAAGTACTAATTAGTCAACCAATAATTATTATCTAAGCAAATCAATCAAAGGGTGTATTTAGGTGATGTCGACTAGGCTAATAGAAAGAAATAAAAAGTGCAAACTTAGTCTAATGTAGAGTTCAATCAATATCTAAAGCAATCTAGGAAATCGGGGTTCACACAAATACTTTCTAGGTTTATAATTATTGGTGTCAAAATAAAGTAGGTTATGTGTGATTGTGGGCAATTATTTCTAATGTCTTAATCCTCAGCTCTCACATGTTGAATCAAATATCTAGCAAAGATTACTACCTAGCTCTCGCATAGCCTAGCATCCATACTAAACTCATTAAGCATTAAAAAATTAATCAAGCCCTAAGAAATTATCAGCTCTCGCATATTTTAGCATCAATCAATCTATGTTCTTCTAGGTATCATCATATAAATCGCGCAGATCTCACTTCTTGCAATCAATAAGAATCAATCCAAAGTAGATAGGTAAATCGGCACACATAGATTGAACAATCAACACAAATAATTCAATAAACTCAATCCATCAATTATAGAACCATAGAAGTAATTGGCTACATCCCTAATCCTAGAATAGAGAATTAATTCCTCATAATAAAATAGCAATCAATCATTATTTCACAAGAATTCATCAAAAAAACAAGAAAACAGAAAGAAAAACAAATAAAAGAGAGAGTAGTGAAGTCGGTTGGCCGGTTTCTGTTGGTGATGATGGCGTCGACTTGTGCTCCTCTGGTGACAATTTTTGCTGCTCTTGATCTAGTGATTCAGTAACTCTTTAAACCTTCAAATCTTGCTGGAAAAAACGTTGAATTGTTGTGGGGAATAACCTTGAGAATTGGATGAGAAAATCGGCACCACCTAGAGGATCCAAAAGAGTAGAAATTCCTAACCCTACTAGAGTGTGTGACCTAATAACTAACCAATTCGACAGAGCTTTGCCCTCTGACTTCTGCCTAGAGAATATGTCAACCCAAAGGGTCCTTTTATACTGGTTTTAAGGCTGCAAGGCGGTTTAGGCTCTCCTTCTTTGAAAGCTAATTGAATTCTTGACTTGCACTCCAAGTTGGACTTTTGCCTGTTTTCTGACCCGAAATTTTCACGGCACATAATGATTAGAAAACTTCTGAACTGGGTTCTGGGCTCTTCATAAAAGTTCTAGATAATTCTCTCAGCTTTTTTTTTATAAAACGAACTCCTCAATTGCGCTTTGGTAACTCAAGATATTGCCAAAATACTGGGCCTAGGTTGCCACAGAAAAATCTGTCGTCTGTGCTGGAATCGACTGAATGCTCCTCCAAGTAGACAACTCCAAAAATTATGAAATTTATATCAATGGAAAGATATGAAAGTCTAGTTTCCTCTCCAACTCGTTTCACTTGATTTCGATCTCTATATCTTCTGCTATCTCCACAATAATCAGCTGTGCTCACTGCAGAAAAGTTTCTTAAATTGGGCCTGGTTTCCAAACTTGGCTAAAAAGCTTCTATTCTTGAAAAAAATCGATAAATTCCTGATAAAAAACACTTAATCAGCAAAATTGAAGTACTAATTGACACAATGCATGAAAACACAAAATAATATAAAGGTTATACACATAATCGACTAAGAAAATATAGTAAAAGCCATTCAAAACTACCATAAAAACACATTTAGATGTTATCAATTCTCGTCAAACTTAAACTTTGCTTGTCCTCAAGCAAATAAAACAAATAAAATAGATGAGAATTTTGAAAATCTCCACCAAGTTACAAATCAATACAAACTCATATCAAGACTTCCAAGATAATCACCAAGAGCTCACAAGAGAGATTCAGAATATATGTCAAGAAAGAAAGAAAATCTCATGAAAAAGCATCCATGTAATAGTTAGACTTACTCCTTACAAGCATTCACACAAATCACTCAGCAAAAATCAACTAACCATGTGCTTAGATGAATTGAATTAACATCATGAAAAATTTGAAAAACAAGTCCCATAGGCAAATCCTAGACCTTAACTCCACTATTATGAATAAACACTCTAAAGAAAATCAAAAGCTCTTTACAAAGGTTGTAATGGGGTCTTGGGTAATGGTTGATCAAAGAAAAGGTATATAGGTATTCAAAGATTCAAGAATTCAATTAAGAGAAGATTGCAATATGCATAATCAAGAAGATGAAAAGATTTCTCAAAGTGCAAGTCTTGAAGTAACATCCATCATGTGATCTTCAAAAGAAATTCAACTTGTTTCAAGAATATTTGATAAATAGCGCATCATCCATATATTTTTTTTTTTTGCACTTTGATTTGTATCGACTTTGTCGATTTTTTTTTTGTTTTTTTTTTGTGCGCTTGACTTTTCATAACGACTTTGAAACAAAAAAAAGTACATACATCTTCATTGCATATATCTCCTTGGATGTGAAATAGTGAGGTATAATTGCACTTATCATAGAAAAGATCTTGATAGATACATAGAACAAAAATAACTTAAAGAATCTTGAAAAAAAAAAATGGGTATGGATAATGAAAGAAAAGAATGATAGCCATAAGGTCTCAAAGGGTTAAAGGTGGGTAAATGTGGGTAAAGAAAGAAAAATTGGCTATCTTGATTTAGGCTCAAAAGGGTTAAACAAGGGATAATAATAATGGGTATGCTTTTTATTGGCTTGTTGGTTGAAACAAAGAATGCCTAAATCATATCTTTCATTGAGCATTTATGAGAAAAATTTACTTTGAAAAGAATCTGAAACTTGTTCTAGGACATATATGTTGACGTCAAAATTTTGAAAAAAATGAATAGGTGTCGAAAAATGCAAAGCAAAGAATGCTAGAACTTGCATGAATTCATCATAACTAAGCATGAATACAAAATCAATCAAAAATTAAACTTCTTGCATATAAAAGAAAGAGATTTGAAAACTCAAAGTAACTCTCTTGGTTATCCATCAACAAAATTCATCTTGATCATAAGAAGGTGGGTTTGAAAACAATTTGAAAAAGAAAGAAAAATAATTTTAAATTTTTGAAAATTTTTTCGTTTTTTTTTAAATGAAATGGAAATTTAAAAATAATTTGAAAAACAATTTGCAAAAACGATGTTGAAAAAAAAATTTGAAAAATAATGGCTTTGTACTAAGTAATCAAGAATAAAAAACATGCATACTCAATATATTAAAGTCAAAAACATGCTCTTTACTAACACTAAACAAAATATAACAAAAACAAACAAATTGCAAAGAAATTTATTCCCCCTCGTCAAACTAAATCGGACAATGTCCTCATTGGCCATGAAAGAAAAAGAAATGAAAGATAGAAAGATAGGGACATAGGAGAGGTACTCTCCTCAAACTTAGATTGAAACATGTATAGCATAATCAAAAGATAATCCAAGTAAGAGAAAAAATAAGATTCAACCACAATGTGTAAGAAGAAATCGAAATTGCATTGCCACTAGGTGTTTATGACACCGAAACTAAACACAATTGACATGAAATTTAAATTGCCATGAGGATGACTAGCATTTACTGCGTCCTATAAAAGTAAAGACATAAAGCAATAAAAACACAACACATAGAATGATAATGCATGAAACTACTCCTTGGCAAGCTTATTCTTATTATTCTCTAGCTTCTTCCTAAGTTGTGCAATGGTCTTCTCTTGCTCATCCAATTTGGCGCAATGAACTCGGCCTAACTTGTCAGTGGTCTCGACCAATTTCTCCATGTTGGATACAATAGCTTCGGTGTTCTTGGTTATGTTGTTAATGTCATCGACTTGAGCTTCCCATCCCATAAGAAAGTCAAAGACGTTTGGTGAGTCAGAATCCACAGATGATGTAGACGATGGTCGTTTACGGTGGATAGGTTGGGTGCTCACATAAACATTCTTCATCAGACTGCTCATTATCACTGAAAGGGTATGGATCTATGGGTTCATGAAGGTCTAAGTTCATGGCTTCGGCTACATACTTGTGCACAGTATCAAGTGCAGGGTTAGAAGGGGCTAAAGGGTAGGGTGTTAAGTTAATTCCTAAGAATTTTGCCATACGAGTGATCAGCCCTCAACATGCTATCTCGCCATCTTCCTTGCAAATACGAGCAAAATTCTGCAGCAACCAAAATCCTTCATCGAGTTTGTACCCATGTACCATGCAAAAGACTACAAAAAGCTCATCACAGTGCACCTTGTGTGCTTCTGCAGTTCTTCCATAGAAAGAGTGTGCCAAAAATCTATACAAATACCTTAATGCATTGTCCTTAATGCACAAGTCACTAGCCAAGCCTGAGCCAGGAACGTATAAACCATTACTAATCGTGTCCATCATGACTCTTCCTTTAAAATTTCGGCTAGGAATTCGCCATCCATTGGCATCAAAACCAAAAATCTTGTTGAAATCGATTAAGCTCTTCCGATATTCCTTCCCTGCAAGCCTAAACTTGACATAGACTTCATCATTGACGTTCTTGAGATCCACGTCATACCCAAAAGTAGCAAGAAACTCATAAGCTCTATGTATGACGGCTCATTGATCTTGCAAAAATAGGCTAATCCTGCATTGGCCAAATATAGCCCAATCGGCGTCTCAAGAATGTGTCTTTTAACCACATCAAGATCAATATATCGTGTGGGAATAATCGGCCTCGTAATCAACTTGTCGAACCTAGCCTTCTCCTCATCAGAAATCCATCCCGGATTGTAGTCGGTAAACTTTGGTACGGCCGAAAAGCGTGGGGCATGGTTGGTGATGGTGAAGTTTGGTCGGTAAGGGTTTGGTGTTGTCCTCCTTGGGATGTTCTTAAATGGAGTCTTCTTAAACTAGGGCTAAAGAAAGAAAAGGGAGACCAAAAGAAAATTGAAAGAAAGCTAAAGGGATCTAGGGTAGTGAAATCGGCACTAGGTATTGAGGTCTATAGAGCTTGAATGATTTTGGTGTGGAAAAATATGAGGGGTGTGGGTTGTATTTAAAGGCTCTAGAGGCGGTCGAGAAAGGGTGTGTTGGTGCCGACTTCTAGTCTTATGGGTACTAGGAATCCTCCTCAAACTAGTATTCAAAGTATGGTTGCATTAGGAATCCTATTTCTCCAAGGATTAGAAAATCCCTAACCTAAACAAAAATCAAAACCTAATCCTAAAAACTAAAGGAATACTAACCTATATATTTTTGGTGGGTTTAAAGCACTAAAGTCGGCAGCTAAATGGATTGGAAAATTTTTTCGAGTCGGCAAGAATTGCCTCTGCTGCTCTCGGGTCGGTGTTGGTATCGGCGTGCCTTGGTGCGCTTTGGTCCGGTTTGGCGTGCCTGCAGGTGCTGGTTGGCATGCCCGTGGGTTTGCCTTTGTCTCTCGTGAAAGTAACCGGGTATGCAAATAAGAGACAATATGCGCAGCGGCAAAACCCGGAACTAATGGAGGATCCGTGTGAAACGGGGTAAGCTGAATAATAAGAATTTCGTACCTGGATTTGATTGAGTTCTTTCACTCAACTTGTAGTGCCGAATCAGCAAGAACTGGATAGAAATCCGACTCCTCTACGGTATCCGCACGAACCGTTGATGGCAGCTAGCAACCATCACACGATTACTAATCCGAGCACTCCCGAACCGCAATGCTAGTTGCAGAATTCCGAGAGCTAGAGAGCCTAGTGTTTGATGTGTTTCTTTCTCAAGTATGAAGAGAGTGTTCAGTTTGAATCAATGTGTATAATCTGATTATACACTCACCCTTTTATACACACTTGTAATGCATAGTTAATTAGATAATGACCAACACAATGGCCAACATAATCATCCATTATCTTTCATGATTATGTTTCCACCATTATTATGTCTCCACTATTGTATTAAGCATATATATCAGCATATATAGGATTACACATCACATGGCACTAATTTTGGTTCATTAATTCTGGTAATTAGTGAACTGAATCAACCCAAACGACCCGGTCCAACCATGGTCTAACCACTAGCTCAAATCAAGGTCCAACCATGGTCCAACCACTATCTTGAATCAACAGTTCTAAGTGTGTGACCCTGTAGGCACTTGTGACATTTGGCAATAATTGTAAACTCTCATTTACAATTATAAACAATGAGCGGTGTCTAGCAACACATCATTGCTACCCAAACGACAAGATCAGTACTGATGCATTATGCCTCGGAAAATGTCATTATCCTTTCGTCCCATTTTATCGAGATCAAACACGAGACATGGAATATGTCATTCTCGTATATGTTTAATCTAAGGTTTCCTGATCCCTGAGTTAACTGTGTAAAAACAGATACAAATGATATCACCATATCACTTAATCCGAGCATGGCCATGCATTTACAATTCAACTCTATCAAGGGGCCCAACTGATAATATTCTCGTTAAATGGGTTAGACGAATTCCATCTTGATCTTACAAAACCCACTACACATTATATCATATACCCAATGATTATTCTTAGGTCCACTCAATTACGAATCACCAAGAGTAATATCAAAGTATATGATTCACGTGTTGGGAACCTTGATGATCTTAAGTCTAAGGATAGTACATGTAAGAATCACTAATGACAACAGGACTCCATGCAGTGTTGTTATGTCGGGTCAGTCCAGTCCACAAGTTCTTATTTCGTCAACTACCTAGAATTCCGCTTACTAGGTAGTTGACGAAATCGGCGTACCATGGAGCTTCTTTAGTGGAAATCGCATGCACCATGGCGATAAAATCGTCTGCCAGTGTGTCATTCGGCTTCTCCTCTTCCTGCTTCTCGTCAGTAACGACATCAATAGAATCTACTCGGAAACAACTATCATCCTCAAGTGGTCCTTCTGTAGCACGAAGACATTGAACTCGATTTTCTCATTCCCAATCCGTAGAGTATGCTTTCCATCACGAACATCAATTTGTGCTCCAGCGGTAGCCAAGAATGGTCTCCCAAGAATAATCAGCATTTGAAAATCAATCTCCATATCAAGCACCACAAAATCAACAGGTGCAAAGAACTTCCTAACATTGATCAAAATATCCACTAATATCCCCACTGGATATTTAACTAATCGATCTGCTATCTCAAGAGAGATGGTAGTCGACTTCATATCTCCAATATCTAGCTTCTCCGCAATCCGCTTAAGAATAAGACTAACACTGGCTCCCAAATCACATAAATCTCGTTCAATGCACATAGAACCAATATTGCAAGGAATAGAGAAACTTCCAGGGTCTTTCAGTTTCGGCAGCAGCTTGTTCTGCAGGATCGCACTGCACTTCTCTGTCAAAGCTACTGTCTCAAAATCTTCTAGTCTCCTCTTCCTGGATAGAATTTCTTTAAGAAATTTAGCATAAGCAGGAATTTGAGAAATAATTTCAGTAAATGGAACATTAATATGCAATTTCTTCAAGTGTTCAAGAAATCTCCCAAATTGTTCAACTTTTTGCCCTGCTGAAATCGTTGAGGGAATGGAACCGGTGGTTCATGAGCTTTGCCTTCAGGCCATATTTCCTTCGATTTCTCTCTTTTTTGCTTTGCTAACTTCCACTTAGGAATCCACTTCTCTTGTTCTTGCTTCTTCTGTTCAGCTTCCTTTTCAGTTGATTGCGCATCAGCTTTAGGTTGCTCATCCTCTTCTTCTTGCTTAACTATGGTGTCGACTTCATCTTTAGGTGGATAAGGATCATCTAATTGCTTTCCGCTTTTAAGTGCTACAGCCTTGACTTGCTCTCTTCGATTGACCGTGGGCTATCCCGGTAGGTGTCCAGGTGTCCTCACAATTGCCTCTGCTTGCTGCGCAAGTTGCATCTCAAGCATCTTCGAATGAGTCTCCATATTTGCCATCCGATTGTTGAATCCTTGCATCATCTCTATTTGCATACGTTGGGTTTCCATAATGGCTTTCATCATAGATGTAAGATCCATGTCTTGATTTTTTGGAATTTGCATGCTCGAACTCTTCTGCCCTGACTTGCTTATAATTAACTTGTTCCGTAGACTAAATAGAGACATGTAGATCAAAAGTAAATCAAGGCACTTTACTCAGCTAAGTTTAACAAAGAAGTCAAAGATCAAATTTCCGCACAGGATTATACTAGTCAGTCCTTCTTTGGTATGCTCTTGATCAATAAGAGGTGTTTGAACATCCCATATGCACATCCAAGGTTTCCACTTCCACTAATGGACACAATTCTTGAACTTAAGATCATTAGGTCTTTAAGGGTTGTAATGGGGCAAGGTCGGTGTATCAACAAGGGGTAAAGGTAGACAAAGTATCTGTTGAAGTTGTGCATCAAATTTCCTCCTAAAGTTGAATTTCCTTTTGCTTCATACTGACTGTGATGTTGTCTTCAGATCTCTTTCTTTTCTTTTTTTTTTTTTTTTTTTTTTTTTTTCAATAGCGATCATACGCTTGTGTTTGTTAGATTTTAATGAACTACAGCGATGACCACAATGTAGTGAAGAAATGCAAAAGACCCCCGTATGTTGGTGGGATTAGGTGCATGACTGCAAATTTTGTTCTCCTCCTTGCAGCAAGTTCAGTCAACTTTCTTTCAATGAGCAATACTAGTAATAGGAGGTTAGACATCATCAACTTAACAGATAAAAGGGTAGGATAAATCAAGGAAAATTATGCTGATCAGGCACATGATGGTCACTTAATTGGCTACTAAGGGGTGAAAGGTGGTTGATGTGGGTATAGAAGAAAACATTTGACCATCATACTAGGCTCAAAGTGGTGAACTAGGGATAATGTGATCACGGGTTGGCCAAGGTTTATATGTGGTGAAATTCAAGGAATGCCTAATTCATTTCTCAAATCAAGGTTGTGTCTAAATTTCGCTTTAGTAAAAACGATGGATGTGTTCTAGGACTGTGCAATCAAATGAAATTGAAACACCTCAATTAATTTTTAAAAAGCTAAGAGCAAACCAAATCCTTAGGACATCTTCCTAGTGATCTTGTTTAGAAATCCAAACTTGTCTTTTATCAAACCAATATGAGCTAGGTGACTTGAAAACTTTTATCACAATGTCTCTTTATAGGCCATACAAGGAACAAAATCAATCCAATCAACAAAGTCCTATTGTTTCAGAATTGATCAAGAAGAGTAAAGGCGTGAATGGAAAAACAAAACAAATGCAAAACAACAAATGCAATCTTTTCCTCAATGAATTGAAATGCAATCTGAAAAAAAAAAAAAAAATTCAAAACGTAATGAGAAAGAATAGAATGATAAGGTGAATGACAAGATGCATAACAACTAGCTTATCAAATTATGTTTTGAAGCATTGAATATATAAATTTAAAAGTTTGAGTTTAGGAATGCTTCTCTATTTGACGTGAAGTCATCATGCTCCTTGGTTTCGGCCACTTGATCTTCTTTCCTTCTCTTTCCTCGGGTTGCCTCCCGAATAGCGCTTCTTTAACGTCTTTTAGCTGGACACCCTCCCTGTTCAGGTGGTTGGAGGGTTCTGGAGAGATTGAATTCCTCTGAGAACGTCCATGGTAGGCTGATAGATTTTTACCTTTTTACGATAGACCATGAACGGACTGATTCTGTCACCTCCAATCTCCATTTCCCCATGAGGGAAACAGCGAAGAATGGTGAATGGACCTGTCCACTTGGATCGCCTCTTTTCCCATAAAAGGACTTGGCCTCCCTTCTTGAAGATACGTTTGGTGTTTTGCTCATTGTTCCTTTTTGGGGGCTTCTCCTTGTAAACCATGGTACTACTGTTCACATCCAAATGCACCCCGCTCAATCTTCTGGGAAGAATTTGTGCAAGACCATCAGCTCCTGTTTGAGGGGTAGCCCATTGCTGTCGGACAGGCTGCTGGATAAGCTGCTGGATAGGCTGTTGGATATGCTGCTGGACAGGCTGAGTTTGTTGCCTTAAGTTGATGCCGTCATCAATAGTGTCAAACTTGCAGCAGGTGTCGAAGTCCAATTCTGGTTTAGTGGCATTGGGCATATTGAAGTTCATCGTTTTTTCTCCAACTCTTAGTGTCACTCTTCTTTCCTCAACATCAATCAATGCTCTGGTCGTGGCAAGAAACGGCCGCCCTAAAATGATGGGTGTGTGGGCATCCAACGACATATCCGTGATCACAAAATCAACGGGAACAAAAAGGTCACCAACCCTCACAGGCACATCTTCTAATACTCCCACAGGATGCACAAGTGAGCGGTCAGCAAGCTGGATTTTCATCCTTGTGGTCTTCATGTTCCCAAGATCCATACCTTGAGTGATGGAAAGTGGCAGTAGGTTGACACTTGCTCCTAAGTCGCATAGTGCCCCTTCAATCTTCTTGCTCCCTACATGACATGGTATTGTAAAGCTTCCTGGGTCTGGGCATTTCTTGGGCGGCAGATGTTGAATTAGAGTGCTCCCCTGGGCTATCATAGTGAATTGCCCTTCCAATTTGGCCTTGTAGTATACTTCTGGATATGGGAGTGGAGGTTGATATGGTTTGACAATCTGGGGGTGTTTCTCTGCCTTCTTCGTGCCTACAGGCTCAGCGTCAGACTCAGCCTGTGTCTGAACTATCTGTTCCAAGCTGGATGTTGATGTTGTCTGTTCCACAACATCAGGCTGTCTTGGTGTTGTAGCCCTTAACTCCTCTTCACTACGAAGTGTCACAGCATTGCATTGTTCAATCCTCGGGTCCTCCATTGGTTTCCCTGGAAGGGTTCCTTGTTGATTAGTAGACATCGAGGCTTGTTGCGCAATCTGATTTTCGAGGATTTTGTTGTGTGCCTTGATTTGGGAAATCTCCTCCATGATAGTCTTGAACATGGTGACCATATCGGGTTGAGAATTGTGTTGGTTGCCTTGGTAATGTTGTTGCCCTTGGTATGCTTGTTGGTATGGCTTCATTGGTTGAGGGTATTGGTTCCCTCCTTGCTGATTGAAGTAGTTGGGCTGTCTATTGATGTAATTCACTTCCTCCAAATAGAGTTTTGGGCACTCATTGAAGTGATGAGGCCCGCTGCAAGCTTCACATTTCAGAATTGTCTCCAGTGCACTTGATGATGATGCCTTTGCAAGTTTTGTGTTCATCTCCTTGATTTGATGTTGCAAGGAAGCAATGGTTGCCTCCAACATTTGCACCTTGTCAACTTGCAATACTCCATGGTGGTTTCGGCTTGTGCTTTCATCCGCCAAGTTCTCCATTAGTTGGCAAGCCTCCGGATAGATTTTTGACATGAAGTTTCCACCGGCTATAGAGTTCATGGTGGACTGCCCGGTTGGTGTAGCTCCATCATAGAATGTGTTTAACAACACAGGAGGATGGATCATGTGAGTTGGGCATCTTGCAATGAGGTCTTGGTATCTCTCCCATGCATCTTTGAGAGACTCGTCGGGCCTTTGCTTGAAGGTTAGAATTTCTCCTCGAAGTTGAGTGACTTTAGAAGATGGGAAGAATTTCTTCAAGAAAGCGGACTGGAGTTGGTCCCAAGTGGTGATGCTATTCGGTGGGAGGCTAGAGAGCCATTTTTGTGCCTTGTCTCGCACCGAATATGGGAATAGGCGGAGCCTTTTTGCATCTTCGCTACACCCATTAATCCTGAAAGTGTCACAATAAGAAAGAAAATTATGTAAGTGTTGGTGTGGATCTTCAAATGGAGTTCCAGCAAAGGTGTTTTGCTGAACCATGGAGATTAGGCTCGGTCTAAGTTCATAGTGAGCCGATTCTATGGCTGGTTGGGCTATTCCGAATCTTGGCATGCCGGCTTGGCGAGCTAATAATTCGTTCATGGGTACTGTGTTGAGTTCATTTCCTTCTGCCATGGTTGTTGGGAGGGTTGATGGTTCTTCTTGTTTTTTAGATTTTGCTTTGAACAACCTTTCGGGTTCGGATGTAAATTCGAGCCTTCGGCTTTTACTTCGGGTGTTATGGGTCATGCACCCAGAATACCTGAAACTTAGAGAAAAGAAGAACAAGAGAAAAGGCCAGTTAGATAGAACCTAAAATTACTTGACGCTAGTCCCCGGCAACGGCGCCAAAAACTTGATGTGGTCAATCCTGCAAGTGCACAGAATCGTCGTGGTACTCAAGGTCGTATCCACAGAGACTAGGCAAGATATTAGATGATTCAATCTAATGGCCAAGAAAATAAATGAAGAGAAATAATATCGGAATTGAAGATTGATAAGAAAGCAAATATTGAATTGAATGCAAAGAGAAGAGAGAGTAGAAATGACAATGAAAATGATAATCAAAGTAGCAATGATAAAAGGCCTAGATCATTCGGGAATTCACCGCCCTTCCTTTGCTATGGATCAATGTACTATTGCAAGCTTCATCCAAACACATGAATTTTGATGGGTAGCAACCTATAATGAAACTATCCGCTTTCGCTAGTCTAGTCTCGTCTCAAAGAGTCACCTAATCACTTTCGTCAATTAGATTACCTCTAGGAGCAATGAAGCTTGTTGTTGCTACTGATTCCACGATAACCTAAACCCTTTCAGCATTTAGATTAGAGATGATTGATGATTT